>BPLR01014325.1:0-34582 GCA_021605095.1 Caerostris extrusa | reverse complement strand
ATAGTTAGTTACTTTCAAAATACCTAATTAAAAAATTTTCAGTTGCTTTTTTTTTGTTTATTTGTTTAAAAAAATGTTTGCATTAAAGAAAATAGTTTAATGAAATATTTTTCAACTTTACAAAATTAAGCAATTTTTATATTTTTCACAAAAGAAATCTTTTTTTCTTTTACTTCGCATATTCCTCTACAAACATTTTTTTTTTTTTTTTTTTTTGAATTTAAATTTATAAAATTTTTAAACGCTTAAACTTTTATCAAAATGTAAATAGATTTACTTAAAAATACAAATTTGAAACCTTACTGAGAAATTTGAATTGAATAAAGGATTTAAAAATTCCTTTCAAAAATATAAATATTTATTAAATAATATATTTTTATTTATTTAATTATATATTATTAATATAATGTATTTCAATATTGAATCTTTATAAATTATTTTCATCGACATCTTTTGCTAAAAAAAGTTACTGCAAATATAAAATATCACTTTTTTGTATATTCGCTTGTTAATATCCAGATTCTGACTGATAATATTTTTTAAAAGATAAAAAAAAAGTCATATACAGTATGTTGTAATTATACAAATTTCTTATGTAATGAATAAAAATTATTTTATTTACACAACACTTTTCTATTACTGTAAAAATTAAGATCAAACGAACTCACTTATTTGATGTTATTGCATGTTTAAAGTTAGACATTAAAGGAGAAATATTTTTTTTAATTTGAAAGGAAAAGATTTTCTCCATTTAAAAATTTTTATTTTCAAAATAAAAGTAAATGAGTTCTTCAACAAATATGAGCTCAATTTTTTAAGACATTAATTTTTTTTTTTTTTGATGTTAAAGTTCATTCTGATTTTTTTTTAAAGAACAGATGAATATAATTATATAATATAGATAAAAGGCTTTTTAAAAATACTGATTTTTTCCCTTTTGCTCCGAATTCTAATGACTATTTTTGAAAAGATTGTACATATTTAACTATGAGATATTTAAAAACTCAAATTTTAAAATTAAAAACCCTTTTAATCTGAACATACTTAAATTATATAATTTTAAAAACATATTTTAAAGAGCTGTGGGGAATTAAAAAAAAAAAAAAAATATTGCTTTTCAACTAGGTTTGATAACTCGAAATATTTATAAATGATAGTCTGGTTTTTATAAGAAAAAACTCCTTTTATATTTAATTAATTTTCTTTACCTTTTATATGCAAATAAAAATAATCAACTTCTATTTGATTTCATTTGTTGTTAATATACTTCAATTTTTAATAATTATAAAAAAATTAAAATAATGCAAAAATATATTCAAGTAAAAATAATGTACTTTCATTTATTGATTAATTTTTAAAAATATGTTTCAATTTTTAATAATTATAAATTATTTTCATCATCATAATTTACTCAAGAAAGAAGAAGTATTCTACTTCACTGGCGCAATAGCCCTATGATGGCCCAAGGCAATTGGCAGATTTCGAGACAGAAAATGTTTTCTTTTACGGGGTAGAGTTGTCAGCTCTACGCCCAACAATCATATTAGGGCGGGACCCAAGGGTTTAAATGGATTTCGAACCACTACAAACACCCACTCGATACCAAAACCTGAGTACCCCGAGCGACAAAATTCTAGTAACTCGGCCATCAGGCCTCGAAAGAAAATTTTTACCGCATATAAAAACTTTTATATGCGGCTTATATATAAATGTGGAAGAAAAGGGGACGGGACACGATACTATAACGACATAAACCCATATTTATTAAAATTAATAGGAGGTAGGGCCACCTTTGGCTGCGATTACACCTGCAACCCCTCTGGGTATGCTTTCCACTAAATTAGCCATGAGTGGCGAGAGAATTTTCCTTCAAATGTTTAACAGGAAGTTCCATAGTTTAGGCTTGCTTTTGGGGAGTGGGGTGCAGGCCCTCAAATCGACGGTCCAATTCGTCCCAAGAGATGTTCAATTGGGTTAAGATCAGGCCTCTGCGCCGGCCACTCCATGCGTTTAACGTTGTTGTTCACATACCAATCAAGGTTCCTCCTTGCAACATGCCATGTTGCGTTGTCGTCTTGATACCAGCAATCATCCATACCGTAAGCTGCCCAAAAGACAGGAAGGACATGATTGTCGAGAAATATCACAGTATCTATCGGCATTCATCGCACCATCAACCCACACCAATGGGTCAGCCCCGTACCAGGAGAAACAGGCCCATACCATCAATCCTCCTCCACCAAACTTTATAGTTGGGACGACGCACTCGGGCAAAAGGCGTTCTCCTGGTAAACGCCACACCCAAACCCATCCATTGGAACGGGAAAGGGTAAATCGTGACTCGTCACTCCAAAGGACGCGTTTCCAGTCATCAGAGTCCAAGTACGGTGGTCTTTGGCCCCTCGAAGGCGCGCTTTCTTGTTGGTTTTTCGTAATCAAAGGCTTATGGGCCGCCGAACGTCCAGTGTAACCTAACTTATGACCTCGATACGAAGAGTCTTGGTCGAAACGGCCACACCTGTGACTTGTCTAAACTCATTAGCGATGTTATCCATGGATGTTTGACGGTTACTTCGAATCTCCCTGCCGAGCATCCGCCGGTCCTGCTGGTGAGAAACTGTAGGTCGTCCACTTCGGGGTTTGTTCTGACGGTGTCCCTCAGTCTTTGTAGCGACACACACACGTGCTACAGATGATTTTGAGCAGTTACGAAGAGGGATATCTCCCTAATTGACACCTTGGCAAGATGCAATCCAACCAACACACCTTTCTCGAACTCAACAACTCTTCCCGTGGCGGCATCTTGACAAAAAACAACTCTAGTCGACTCCACAGGTATTTAGGTAGGATATGGCTGACACGTGATACTATTATTGCGCATATGTCAACTGTATTGTCGACTTTTCTACTTTTCGAGTGTGTCCCAAATTAAATCTTATATATATAGGATATATATATAATTTGCTTATTACCGTGAAGATTGTTGTTCAGGCTAATATTAAAAATCGTGATTTAAATTATCATTTTTAGTTCAAATGGAAATTATCATTGTTTATTATAATCAGAAATATGTTTAAAATGTATTAAAGAAAAAGAAAGCGTTGTTGTAGTTTAAAAATATTATCTAAAATTTCAATATTCTGTGAATTTTATTTGTATAATGATAATGTTAAATATATATATTTCTATTTAATATATATATATATATGTATATATGGTTCGAAATCTCCTTTAAACCATTGATTCCAGTATAATATGACTGTTGGGCGTAGGGCTGACAATGCTAAAAAAAAACATCTCCTGTCTCGAAATCTGCCAGTAGGCGGACGGCCATGGCTCACCATAGGTTGTAGTGCAGATAGCCAGTTTATATATATATATATATATATATATAAACTAAGCTATGTTTCAAAAACTCGGTGCAAAAAAGTAAAACGCGATATAAAAAATGATCTATGTGACGGTGAAACATGGAATTTGCAAATTAATATTCACAGTAATACGGAATTTTTATAAGACGAAAAAGGAAAAAAATAATTCAAAAATCTGGCGGATGAGGGCGCTACTGCATGTAATTTAATGTATTTGCATATGATTCATATAACGCAAAGTTCGGATATAAAAGCCTTAATGGATATTGCTACAACATTATTAATACCCAGCAATCATTATTTTGTATGATATAAATTTAATTTAAAAATGCACATGATACTATTTGCGTTCTTTATAAATATTTTATCTAGCTTCATATCAGGTGATTCAAGCATATCTGTTATTATAGTTCGGACAGTTATTCGAAAGACATTATGAAATTATCCGTATAAAAACCCAACATGTTTAAATATTGCCAATGCAACATATGTGCATAGTGGGCTTTCCTGAAATTGACAAAGATGATGCGTGGTTATTTAGAATTTTATGAACAAATGGAACCCTTTTATTTAGAATTTTATGAAGAAATGGAACCCTTTATTTAGAATTTTTACGAAGAAATGGAACCCTTTATTTAGAATTTTATGAAGAAATGGAACCCTTTATTTAGAATTTTATGAACAAATGGAACCCTTTATTTATGAACCCTTATTTTTTTATGAACAAATGGAAAGAACCCTTTTTCTCTAGATGGGGGAAGCCAATCCTCAAAATTGATGTTTAAAATTGACTTATCTTACACGGCACGTCTAGTAAGAGTTAGTATGGTCAACATTTGTTTTCTGAGCAAGCAAAGCAGACACCAGTGGCCTCGAAATCAACAAAATACATTTTTGCAATTATTGGTTGTGGGGCTACCTCAAATCATGGATCTATAGTGGAAATTCCCAATTCTTATCACAAATAGATGCTTATAAAATTTGAGTTAATTTAACTAAATAAGAGTTAACGTTTTATAAAAATAATATTGTTCTGTTTCAAGTTTTAATAACATATTAATAGTACGGTTTGAATTAAAGCACTTTTTCAAAATATTCATACAAAGATTAAACCTTGTTTGCTATTTAAAATTTTTTAAGAAATGCATCGTAAAATTTAAATATTTACTTTATATTACTTATTTTTAATTTAATTATTTTACCTAAACATTTATGTAAAGAAACAATCACATCATTTGAGCGAAATTTATTTATTTTACAACGATACCATTATACTGGGTTTGACAGAAACTTCTTTTATTCTATCCACTTATATTCGATAGAATGTATTTAATATTTTTATGAAGTTAAGATGCACTCCCGAATGTAATCTGTTTGTATGTAAATATTTTAAATTATTATTTTCTATCATTTTCCTTTCATTATAAATACGAAATTGTCTCATTTCTATATTATAGCATTTATTGACTTTATTTTTATGTTATATCCATTTCTGAGTATGCGACATCTTAATTTTTATTCAGTACAAAAACATTTCGTTTCTCTTTTTTAAATATTTAATATTGCTTTAATATTCCTATAATGCCTTGGAAATTTAATATTGGTTTGTCTTCTGTTTTATATTTTTGCAGTACGCAATAACATTCTAATTTATGTAGATATAAGGTTTCCTAAATAATTTTGTAAATTGTCTAATAAAAGTAATTGATGAAAAGGATAATTTAATAAAGCTTTTAAATAAGCATAGCTAAAATGAAAATGGTGTATACTAGCTGTCTTATTTAAATGTTAGCAATATAAGTATGACAATAAAAATATTAGCAATATAAATAGGAAAATATAAATATTAGCAATATAAGTATGACAATATAAATATTAGCAATGCAGGCATATAAATATTAGCAATCCAGGTATATACAAGCAATACATTCTTATGGGTTAATATAATATTTTTTAGTATGCACACTAAAATATAAATCTTCAAATAATATTTTATCACAAACAAATCTTTCAATTGTTTTTTATTTACAAAAAATAAAATTGATAAATTAAAATGATCTTTTGCCATTGCAAAGAATTGTCAGCTAAATAAAAAATAACTTCTCATATTATATTTTAAAGAATCTAATCTATTATATCTATAAATCTAATGCCACTCATTTTCCTTTTGTCAATTGCTCTAGGAGATAAGACAAGACGATTTCAAAAATTGAAGATTAAATTCGATTCCTTATTTGAGCATACGTCAGTTCCAGATTGTAATTTCCTATGTTGTTAAGATTATTAAAAGATAAAAAAAAAAAAAAAGAAACTACCTCACACACACACACACACACACATAGAGAGAGATGAATTCTTTTTCACAATTCTCCTGTCCACAGAACAGACCACACGGATGATCTGTTTTAAACTCATCCAAGACCGAACCGGAACACGTAAATGAATATTTAATATCCTCGTTTTGGACAGTTGGAGGGCAGGTCATTCTATTTGTTTTTCCCCCTCACCCTCCTAATGGGTTTCTCTCGTTTTTCGCACATTCTCCCTCTCGCTCTAATGTCCGTGTAATGATCTCTCATGATCGGGTCTCTTATCAGTCTTCTTTTCTCCCCAGATTACTCTTTCTTCTTTTATTATCTCTTCTCACCCGTATCTTATCTCTGACGCTCCTTCATTTAGGAATGAATGACGTGCACTTCACTGCGAAATGAAAACAGGGTGTTTGAAGAATGAATGGGTGTCCTTTGAATAAAGAAAAAATGTCTCGAGATGTTACTTTGAGAATTTGCGCGAATGTTATTTAATGGTACGTTACAGGTAAAAATATGTGCATCGCTTCGTGGTAGTTAAGCTGTCGTTCAGACTGCTTCGTTCGTTTTGAATTAACGAAATTTGTTTTCTTAATCTGCATTCGAAATTTGACAAGTTGAGGAATGGTTAATTTATTCATTTTCTTCTTCTGAATTTTATAATTTATAATCTTTCTAAGAGTATAAAAAATCAACTCAATTTTTTTTTATACAAAACCAATTTTAATTGAATGAATTTTTAGAGTATTTAACTCTTCGTTAGGCCATTTCCAGTCATGAATGGTCCGCAATACATTTTTTTGTAGATAAAAAAAACTTTCCATTGTTCATGACAAAACATTTGATGTTTATAAACATTTTTAACTTTACAGTTTTAGTTTTCAATCACAAATAATAGCAAAGCAAGTAGAAGAGCTAAAACGTATCTGAAGCTTCAAGAAATAGCTGTGTCATTTAAATATTATCAATACAAGTAGGACAATATAAATATTAGCAATAAGGGCATATGCAAGTAATGCACACTTATGAGTTGATTTAAATGTAATCCTTTTGTAGTATACATACTAAAATATAAATACACAAGTATTTCTGTCTCATTTTCACGGCTAATTTTTTTAATTTTTTTTTTTTACATCCAAAAAAGAAATTGATAAATTAAAATAATCTTTGCCATTAAAAAATTGTCAGCTAAAGAGAAAATAACCTCTCAAATTATCTTTTAAAGGAAACAGATAAACCTAATGCCAAAAATTTTGTCTTTGTCAATTACTGTAGCAGATAAGACAAGACTATTTCAAAAATTGAAGATTAAATTCGATTCCTTATTTGAACATACGTCAGTTCCAGATCGTAATTTCTTCTCTCTTGTTAAGATTGTTAAAATATAAAAAAAAGAAACTACCTTCAACACACACATGATAAAGAGAGAGATGAATTCTTTTTTACAATTCCTCCTGGCCACAGAACAGGCACCGGATGATCTGTTTTTAAACTCATCAAGACCGAAACGGAACACGTAAATGAATATTTAATATCCTCCGTTTTGGACAGTTGGAGAGGACAGGTCGTTCCATTCATTTTTCCCCCTCACCCTCGTAATGGGTTTCTCTCGTTTTTCGCACCTCGCTCTAATGTCAGCGTAATGATCTCTCACTCCGAGTCTCTTATCATTCTTCTTTTCTCTCCCAGATTACTCTTTCTTCTTTTATTATCTCTTCTCATCCGTATCTTATCTCTGACGCTCCTTCATTTAGGAATGAATGGCGTGCACTTTACTGCGAAATGAAAACACGGTGTTTGACGAAGGGGATAGGTGTGCTTTTGAAAAAAAAAAAAAAGGCGCGAGATGTTACTTTGATAATTTGCGCGAATGTTATTTAATGGTATGTTATAAGTAACAAGATGTGCGTCATTTCGCGGTAGTTAAGAAGATTCAAAAAACTGTGTCGTTCAGACAGCTGCGTCGTTTTGAAGAAATGAAATTTATTTTCTTAGGCATTCGTCAAATTTCGAAACGAGATTATTTTATTCATTTTTTTTTCTTCTGAATTTTACATTTCATAATCCTTCCAAGAGTATAAAAATCAACCCTGATCTTTTTTTTTTTTTTTTGTAATAAACTATTTAAATAGATTAAGTTTTAAAGAATTTAAAATTTCGTTAGAAGCAACCATTTTCTTCACGAATGGTTCGTAACACATTTTGCAGATACTACTTTCCTAATACTTTCATATTGAATATTCTTATACAGTTTTGGAGTTGTAATATTGGTGTGTTTTCAGCTTGTAATAACGTTATAATTTAAGTAGATACAAGGTTTCCTAATTAATTGTGCAAATTGTTTAATAAAAAGTAATATTTTGAAAAAGATAATTTGATAAAGCGTTTTAAATAATAATAGCTAAAATGAGAGTGGTGTCAACTGGCTGACTTATTATTTAAGTATTAGCAATAGAGATAAATAAATATTAGAAATGTAGGTAAATATTAGCAATGCAGGTATATACAAGCAATTCATCCATATGAGTTGATATTAACGTAATTTTTTTTTTAGTACGCACATAAAAAATGTAAATCACCAATAATTCCCTCTTTTCTCACAAGAAATCTTTTTGATTTTATTTATTTACAAAAATGCAATTGATAAATTAAAAATGATCTTCACCATTACAAAGAAATGTCAGCTAAATAGAAAATATCCTCTCAAATTATGTCTTAAAGGAAAAGATAAATCTAATGCCGCACATTTCGCCTTTATCAATTACTCTAGGAGATAAGACGATTCCAAAAATTGAAGATTAAATTCGATTCCTTATTTGCACATACGTCAGTTCCAGATCGTAATTTCCTGTCTTGTTAAGATTGTTGAAAGATAAAAAGAAACTACCTTCCCCACAGAGAGAGAGATGAATTATTTTTTACAATCCCTCTTGTCCACATAACAGGCCACGGATGATCTGTTTTAAACTCATCCAAGACCGAAACGGAACACGAATGAATATTTAATGTCCTCATTTAATGTCCTCATGAATATTTAATGTCCTCATTTTGGACAGTTGGAGGGCAGGTCGTTCTATTTATTTTTTAGCTCACCCTCCTAATGGGTTTCTCTCGTTTTTCGCACATTCTCTCCTCTCTTTCTCTAATGTCCATGTAATGATCTCTCACTCTGGGTCTCTTATCATTCTTCTTTTCTCTCCGAGATTACGCTTTCTTCTTTTATGTCTATTATCTCTGACACTCCTTCATTTAGGAATGAATGACGTGCACTTTGCTGCAAATGAAAACATGCTGTCTGAAGTAGAAATGGATGTCGTTTAAATAAAAAGAAAAAATGTCTCGAGATGTTACTTTTTGATAATTTGTGCGAATGTTGTTTAATGGTATGTTACGGGTAACAAGATGTACATCATTTTTGGGAGTTAAGCTGTAATTCAAACAGCTGCGTCGTTTTAAAGAAATGAAATTTGTTTTCTTAACCATTCATCAAATTTCAGATGGACATTAATTTATTCATTTTTTTTCTTCTGAATTTCACATTTCATAATCCTTCTAAGAGTATAAAAAATCAACCCCGATCTTTTTTTTTTTTTTAAATGATTTAAATATTTAAATAGATTAAGTTTTAAAAAATGTAACATTCCGTTAGAAGCAAACATTTTCCTTCACGAATGGTTCGTAATACATTTTGCAAATATTACTTTCATATTTAATATTACTTTCATATTTAATATTACTTTCATATTTAATATTACTTTCATATTTAATATTACTTTCATATTTAATATTACTTTCATATTTATTTACTTTCATATTTAATATTACTTTCATATTTAATATTACTTTCAAATTCTTATACTGATTTGGGATTTGAATATTGGTTTACTTTCAGTTTGTAACGACGTAATAATTTATATGCAAATAAAATGCAAATAAAAACGTAGTAATGTGCAAAGGATAATTTAATAAAACGCTTCAATATTACTTTCGTCTTGTATTCATATTTAATATAACTTTCATATTCTTATACTGTTTTGGAATTTTATTATTGGTTTGTTTTCAATTTGTAATAACTTTATAATTTAAGTAGATACAAGGTTTCATAATAAAGTAATGTATAATGTTTAATAAAAGTAATTTAAATAAAGGATAATTTAATAAAACGTTTTAAATACGCATAGCTAAAATGAGAATGATGTAAACTAGTTGTCTTACTTTATCTGAACATTAGCAATACTGATAATATTAGTCTTATGCGTTGATATAACTGTAATCTTTTTTCAGTATGCGCACTTAAACATAAATCATCAAATAATTCCATGGTTTTGTTTCGAATCTTTAATTTATTTTATTTACAGAAAATAAATTAAAATAACCTTTTTTCCACTGCAAAAAGTGGCAGCTAAACAGAAAAGGACCTCTCAAATTATGTTTTAAATGAAACAAATAAATCTAATGCCACACATTTTGCCTTTGTCAATTACTCTAGGAGACAAGACAAGACGATTTCAAAAATTGAAGATTAAATTCGATTCCTTATTTGAACATACATCAGTTCCAGATCGTAATTTCCTCTCTTGTTAAAACATAAAAAAAGAAAATACCTTCTACACACAGAGTGAAAGAGAAAGAGAGAGATTAATCTTTTTTACAATTCCTCCTGTTCACAGAACAGGCAAAGGATGATCATTTTTAAACTCATCAAGACCGAACCGGAACACGTAAATGAATATTTAATGTCCTCCGTTTTGGACAGTTGGAGGACAGGTCGTTCTATTTATTTTTCCCTCGCCCTCTTAATGGGTTTCTCTCACCTCGCTCTAATGTCCGCGTAATGATCTCTCACTCGAGTCTCTTATCATTCTTCTTTTCTCTCCCAGATTACTCTTTGTTCTTTTATTATCTCTTCTCACCCGTCCCTTATCTCTGACGCTCCTTCATTTGGGAAGGAATGACGTGCACTTTACTGTGGAATGAAAACAGGGTGTTTGAAGGAGGAAAGGGTGTCCTTTGAATAAAAAGAAATATGTCTCGAGATGTTACTTTGATAATTTGCGCGAATGTTATTTAATGGTACGTTACGGGTAACAGGATGTGCACCATTTCGTGGTAGTTAAGCTGTCGTTCCGACGGTTTCGTTCGTTTTGGAGAAATAAACTGTGTTTTCTTTATCTACATCCGAAATTTGACAATTTGATGAATGGTTATGTTATTCATTTTTTCGTCTGAATTTTATAATTTAGAAAAATTATGAGAGTATAAAAAATCAGCTCTGAATTTTTTTCTATATAAAACAATTTAAATTGATTGAATTTTAGAGTATTTAACACTCCGTTAGGTCATTTTCAGTCATGAATGGTCCGCAATACATTTTTGTAGATAAAAAAATTCCATTGTTCCTGACAAAACATTTGATATTTTTAAAACTTTTTAGAGTTATATTTTTTTTTAACTTTAAAGAGTTATATTTGCTTTTGCTATTATTTGTGATTGTAACAAAGAGCTCAAACGTTTCTGAAACTACAAGAAATAGCTGTCTAATTTAAATATTAGAAATACAGGTATGACTATAATTATTGGCAATACAGATATATACAAGCAAAACACACTAATGAATTGATATAAATGTTATCTTTTTTTTAATATACATACTAAAATATAAATTTTCAAGTAATTCCATTTTTTTGTCACGACGAATCTTTTGATTTTGTTTATTTGCGAAAATCAATTTATAAATTAAAACGATCTTTGCCATTGTCCAAAAACTGTCAGCTAAATAGAAAATAACCTCTCAAATTATGTTTTAAAAGAAACATAAATCTAATGCCACACATTTTGCCTTTGTCAATTATTCTGGGAGATAAGATGATTTCAGAAATTGAAGATTAAATTCGATTCCTTATTTGAACATACATCAGTTTTAGATCGTAATTTTCTCTCTTGTTGAGATTGTTAAAAGATAAAAAGGAAGGAAACTACCTTCCACACACAGAGAGAGAGAAATGAATTCTTTTTCACAATTTCTCCTGTCCACAGAAACAGGCCACGGATGATCTGTTTTAAACTCATCCAAGACCAAACGGAATACGTAAATGAATATTTAATGTCCTCCTTTTTGGACAGTTGGAGGACAGGTCGTTCTATTTTTTTTCCCTCACCCTCCTAATGGGTTTCTCTCGTTTTCGCACATTCTCACCTCTCTAATGTCCGTGTAATGATCTCTCACTCCGGGGTCTCTCATCATCCTTCTTTTCTATCCGAGATTACTCTTTCTTCTTTTATGTCTCTTACCCGCCTCTTATCTCCGACGCTCCTTCTTTTAGGAATGAATGACGTGCATTTTACTGCGGAATGAAAACATGGTGTTTGAAGAAGAATGGGTGTCCTTTTGAATAAAAGAAAAATGTCTCGAGATGTTACTTTGATAATTTGGGCGAATGTTATTTAATGGTACGTTACAGGTAACAAGATGTGCATCATTTCATTAGTTAAGCTGTCGTTCAGACAGCTTCGTTCGTTCTGAATAAATAAAATGTGCTTTCCTAATCTCCATTCGAAATTTGACAATTTAATGAACGTTTAGTTTATTCATTTTTTTCTTCCTGAAGTTTATTATTCATAATCCTTCTAAGAGTATTAAAAATCAATCTATTTAAATTGTTTAGAACAAAAAAAATCAGAGTTGATTTTTCAATAATTTAACATTTCCTTAGTAAAATCATTTTCATTCACGAATGGTTAGTAATACGTTTTTGCAGATAAGATAATAAATACTTTTTGGCATATAAAATAATAGATTTTAAAAGATAATACTTTCATATTTAATGATACTTTTATATTCTGATTCTGCTTTGGAATTTTAATATTGGTTTGTTTTCAGTTTATAATAACGTTATAATTTATGTAGATATAAGGTTTCCTAATTAGTTATGTAAATTGTTTAATAATGTAATTAGTTAATTGAAAAGAATAATTTTATAAAGCGTTTTAAATCAGCATAGCTAAAATGAGAATGGTGTATACTAGATGCCTTTTTTAAATATTAGCAATACAAGTATGGCAATATAAATATTAGTAATAGAGGTATATAAATATCAGTAATAGAGGTATATAAATATCAGTAATAGAGGTATATAAAAGAACTACATTTTTTTTTTTAGTTGATTTAAATGTAATCTTTTTATTTAGTATGCACATAAAAATAAAAATTTTCAAGTAATTAGATGTTTTTGTTACGACAAATCTTTTTCATTTTTGTTTCTTTGCACATATCAATTTATAAATTAAACTGATATTTGCCATTGCAAAAAAAAAAATTGTCATCTAAACAGAAAATAGCATCTCAAATTATATTTTAAAAGAAACAGATAAATCTAATGCCACAAATTTTGCCTTTGTCAATTACTATAGGAGATAAGACGATTTCAAAAAATTGAAGATTAAATTCTATTCCTTATTTGAACATACGTCAATTCAGATCGTAATTTCCTCTCTTGTTAAGATTGTTGAAAGATAAAAAAATGAAAGAAACTACCTTCTACACACAGAAGGAGATGACGATTCTTTTTTACCATTTCTCCTGTCCGCAGAAACAGGCCACGGATGATCTGTTTTAAACTCATCCAAGACCGAAACGGAACACGTAAATGAATATTTAATGTCCTCGTTTTGGACAGTTGGAGGACAGTCGTTCTGTTTATTTTTTAGCTTACCATCCTAATGGGTTTCTCTTGTTTTTCGCACATTCTGTCCTCTCGCTCTAATGTCCGTGTAACGATCTCTCACTCCGGTTCTCTTATCATTCTTCTTTTCTCTCCGAGATTACTCCTTCTTTTATGTCTCTTCTCACCCGTCTCTTATCTCTGACGCTCATTCGTTTAGGAATGAATGACGTGCACCTTACTGCGAAATGAAAACACGGTGTTTGAAAACGCAATGGGTGTCCTTTGAATAAGGAAAAAAATGTCTCGAGATGTTAGTTTGATAATTTGCGCAAATGTTATTTAATGGTACGTTACAGGTAACAAGATGTGCATAATTTCATGGTAGTCAAGCTGTCGTTCAGACAGCTCCGTTGTTAGAATAAACGAAATGTGTTTTCTTAATCTTCATTTTAAATTATGCAGTTTGATAAAGGTTAATTTATTATTTTTTTTTTATAATTATTTTCTGAACTATTCAATTCATAATCCTTCTAAGAGTATAAAAAATCAACTCAGTTTTTTTATACTAAACAGTTTCAATAAAATTGAGTCTTAAAGAATTTAACATTTTGTTAGTCACAACCATTTTCAATCACGAATGGTTCGTAATACATTTTGGCAGATAAAATAATACATTTTTCAGATAATACTTTTATATTTAATATTACTTTCATATTCTCATACTACTTTGGAATTTTTAAAATTGGTTTCTTTGCAGTTTGTAAAAACGTTATAATTTATGTAAACATAAAGTTTTTTTAATTAATATTGTAAATTGTTTAATAAAAGTAATTTTAGAAAATGATAATGTAATAAAGCGTTTTAAATAAGCATAGCAAAAAATGAGAATGATGTATACTAGCGGTCTTACTTATAAATTTAATATCATTATCCTTTTAAGATAAAATATGAGCAATACCTGTAATATTAATATTATTAGTTGATATAAATGTAATCGTGTTTTGGTATACACACTAAAATATAAATCTTTAAATAATCCAGTTTTTGGCGCAACAAATCTTTAATTTTGTTTATCTGCAAAACTCCAATTGACAAATCGTTTGGATTTTATTTATTTACACAAATAATGATAAATTAAAATGATCTTTGCATTACTAAAAGTGTCAGCTAAATAGAAAATAACCCCTCAAATCATGTTTTAAAGGAAACAGATAAATCTAATGCCATAATTACTCTAGGAGAAAAGACAAGACGATTTCAAAAATTGAAGATTAAATTCGATTCCTTATTTGAACATACGTCAGATCCAGATCGTAATTTCCTCTCTTTTTTAAGATTGTTAAAAGATGAAAAAAAACTTTCTTCCACACACAAAGAGAAAGGAATTCTTTTTCTTTTTACAATTCCTCCTGTCCACAGAAACAGGTCACGGATGATATGTTCTAAACTCATCCAAGACCGAAACGGAACACTTAAATGAATATTTAATGTTCTCCTTTTTTGGACAGTTGGAGGACAGGTCGTTCTATTTATTTTTAGCTCACCCTCTAATGGGTTTCTCTCGTCTTTTCGCACATTCTCTCCCTCTCGCTCTAATGTCCGTGTAATGATCTCTCACCCTCTTATCATTCTTCTTTTCTCTCCGAGATTACTCTTTCGTCTTTTATTATATCTTCTCACCCGTCTCTTATCTCAGACTCGCCCTCATTTAGGAATGAGTGACGTGCACTTTACTGCGAAATGAAAACATGGTGTTTTAAGGAGAATGGGTGTCCTTTGAATAAAAGAAAAAAAAATGTTTCGAGATGTTACTTTGATAATTTGCGCGAATGTTATTTAATGGTACGTTACGGGTAACAAGATGTGCATCTTTTCGTAGAAGTTAAACTGTCCTTCAGACAGTTTTGTTCGTTTTGAATAAACGAAATGCGTTTTCTTAATCTCCATTCGGAATTG
The DNA here is from genome assembly GCA_021605095.1 of Caerostris extrusa. NCBI lineage: Eukaryota > Metazoa > Arthropoda > Arachnida > Araneae > Araneidae > Caerostris > Caerostris extrusa. The sequence goes on along the minus strand of BPLR01014325.1, from coordinate 19,282 downwards.
ACAGTTTGATAAATGGTTAATTTTTTTTTTTTTTTTTTTTTTTTGAATTTTTGCAATTCATAATCCTTTTAAGAATATAAAAAAAATCAACTCTGATTTATTTTTTTTATACTAAATTTTGAGTTTGAGTGTTAGATAATTTAACACTCCGTTAGTCGAAACCATTTTCCTTCACGAATGAAAAAGCAGTACATTTTGGCAAATAAAAAATTTTCCATTGTTCCTGTCACGACATAATAACTTTAAAATAATTATTTAATTATTAGTTATTTAACTAATTTTAAAATAAATTATTATTTAATTAATTATTTTAATTTTAAAAAATAATTAATTTAATTATGTTTGAATAAAAAATAATAAACAAACACAGCTAAAACGTATTTGAAACTACAAGAAACACATCAATATCAATTAATTATGAATAAAATTACGAATAAATACGAATAATACTTACGATGTAAGTTTGTTTATGAGTAAAAATTCATAATGTTTACATAATATAAATATACTATAAGTTACTATACTATATACTAGTGTTCTATTAAAGCGGTGGATAATTTTTTTTTGTTATTAATAAATTTTTTTCCCGCTAGTATGGAAACGTTATAGAATGTTTTTAGAAGTATATAAAATTTCAGATTGAACAATACATATATTGCAGCTCCACTTTAGATTTAAAATATATGCAAAATAAAGGGAAAATGATGTAAAATTTAAATTTTCAATGAATTTTTGAATTTTAGATTTTGGTTTTTCGCTGGCATGGAAAAATTGGAAGAATCTAAAAGAACATAAATGGACAATTTTAGTCTTAAAACGGACAATAGCTAGCTATCTAACAAGATTGCATCAGTAAAATCAAGGCCTTTGTGGCGAATTTCCCAGTAAGTCATGCTCACCTCCTTCAATATCATTCTTCTCAGAAATCTGACTTTGTGCAATACAAAATTATTTAAAATTAAAAATTAACAAAAAAAAAAAGTTTTTGCATTCTTTTAAGTAAACATTATTGAAATGAATCGATTTTTATCGAATTATAGCTAATATAAAATAATTGAATTTTGTTGATATAAATCTAATTATGAAAATGCTGTATTGTTTATACAATCTATATTGAAATTTCAATTTATACGAGTTATATAAAAATTAGAAAAGAATCAATTTTTAATAAATTTGTTTTATATGTCAAACAATTTTTTTCATCTTTCAAATATAATAAATTACCTGCATGCATTTACTATAAATCGAAGTATTTTAAATATATAAATTATTTCTTTTCCTTTACAATATTAAAAAACTTTTAAAGTTACTCTGCAGTAAAAATATAAAATTCATTGAATAATTGAAAACATCTTTTAACTTTCAAGAACAATTTTAATTAATTGAAAGCTATCATTTTTATCTAAGAATTTCAATACTTTCCCAATTTTAATCGGTTGGAAATTTATTTTTAAGAATATATTGTTGCTAGTTTTGAAAATAAATTGAAAGGTAATAGAATAAGTTTTTTTCTTACACAGTAATTTAACTTATGATACCAGTCATTTTTTTAGATTGGTGCTTTCTGATGGCTTGAAAATCTCATAGCAAGAGAAAAAATATTTCATTTAATAAAAAAATAATTAATAAACATTTCGTCGTAATTTTTGTAAAGAAATTTATTGAGAGAAACAAATTAATTTTTATGTATTAGCGTTTTTAATTCTGCAAGAACATTACACATAAGTATGTACATTTTTATGAGCATACATTAATATTTTTAGTAATAAAGAATCAAGTTAATGTGGATGGGATATTATTTCAATACATCTTAGAAAACCATTAATATAGGTGCAAGAAAATTATCAGTTGTGGGAAAGTTAATGATACATTGGAAAAGCTGTAATAATACAGATTTTCCGATTTAAGTTAACGTTACGTTAACAAAATATTTAAAGATTCGAGCATAATGCATGGTTATTCAAAAAGCTATTAACAGCTGCACATAGATTTATAAATTTATTACAATACCAAAATTATATTTTAAAGATTTGAATAAATAAATAAAATGCTTATTTTATTGAATTTTTATTATGTTAATATTGAAGCTTGATAAATACAGCTTGACGAATGTCTTTTAAAGTTTTTTTTTAACTTATTTTCTTAAATAACTTAACTAATGGCGCCAATCTCATTAACGTGTTGTTGTAAATCAATTAACTTATAAAGACTATCCTACTTAAAAATAAAAATATTTAAAACCTCACATAAAAAAATTATATTATGACTTTTATAAAACAAATAAAAATTTTGAGCTTGTTTCGTTTGAGAAAAGTATCGAAACTGAAAATAAAAGAATAGTCGTAACATTAACAATACAAACAACAACATTAAAACAGTCCGAGGTTAAAGCAAACACTTTGGTGAAATAATTTTGTAACTTTTTTCACAATTGTGTAATATTTATGGACGTTAAAGAAATTCGAACATAAATATTTGGTTCTAGTATAAAGGAAAGGGGTAACAAATCCCATTAATCTTTCTGGTCAAAAATGGCCCTTTAATAAACAATTTATATCATTTATGGATGATATTGTTTTGTATTACGTAATTGCTCTTATTTTTTCAAATACTATATTTAAAAAAAAAAAATTCAATTAAATATAATTTTAAATTTTTTATTTGGATTTATTAAAAATAATAAACAGGAATTTTTAATTTAATTGCAATTTTTTTTCTTAAAATGTTTTTATTTTAATTTTTATAATTGATAAAAATTACTTTTTTTTCACAATTTTTAGTTTTAATTATAACATTAGTTATAAGAAAACAAATTTACAATTTTCAAAGTTTTATAAATTCAGTTTATCAGTGATAATTTATAAATTGACTTGTTTTCTTATTATAAATTACTTTGATAAACTTGCAAATTTGTTTTTAATTAGTAATTTTCAAAATAGTTTAGCATTTATTTCATAAAAAATTACATAGGTTTAATATATTTTAATTTAATTATTAAATTTCTACTTTTTAAAAATAATTACCAGATTTTTCTTTTTAAAAAATTAAGATAAATTAAGCAATATTTTGGAAAGTAAATTAATACTAATTTATGACTTTTAATTAAGATTTCTTAACATTTTCAGATTAAAAAATTTTTGTAAGGAAAATAAGCGTAAAATTTTTAATCTTAAAAGAAATTAATTGAATTTTAAAATTAAGCTACTTAAAATTAAAACATCACATTATTTCAAATGTTAGAAAATTAATCATTGTATAATAATATTGCTATTTGGAAAAAATTTTTTTCCTAAAATATAATTATAAATAATTTTTATAAATGTTTAATTAATATTAAAATATTCCTCTTATATATTTAAAAATGCACTTGGAAATCTTTTTTTTTTTGAAGCAGGGAAATGTTTAAATTAGTATTAATTTAGACTTAAAAAAAAAAAACAACGAGTTTTTTATTAAATTTACTACATGAAGTATAAAATTTGGAATTCTACTTCTTCTCGATTGCTTTTTTAAATCTTTTGTCTAATAATCTCTTTTCAATATCTCAATTTATTCAACAATATTATAATAGTTTTAAATTTTCTTCAAAATACTAAATAAAATGTTATGTGTCATATGCTTCTTTCATTTTAATACATAAATTATTCTTAAATGGTTTCTTCTACTTCACCAAAACTTATTAGAAAAGTATAATTATCTTTTTCTTTGTTTTTCAACGAACTCTTTCTACATCTCCATTAATTAGAATAAAACAAACAATAATACAACTGATATCTGCATTTTATTATTTATGATAGCTAAAAGGTAACTAAATAACTTATTTAACCCAACACATATACGATGTTATGATTCTAGAATTTATTTTTATCACAATAAGCAATTTTAAAAAGCTCTTGTATTATGACTTCACAGTAATTCAGAATAAATTTTGGTGAATAAACTCAAATTTAAAAACTTTTAATGGACCAAACAGGAACATTTTATTTAAATATCATTCACGAAATGCTTCTCATAAAAATGCTCTCTTCTGTGTAAAAATAGATTTCATTGCTAATCACTTCATTCGCTGTACGTAAATTTGCCTTATATTTCTACATTTTATCTCCTATGTACCAAATATTATTTATTCAACTACCAGAATTAATAAGATTTGAGAAACGTTAATTTACTTTATTTTGTAGAACGAAATAAGGCTCTACGCTTTATAATATTTAAAGATAAATTTTACTAAACGTAATTTATTAATATAAGTAATGAAATATAAACAAGGAACTGTTTGGTGAATAAATTCAATATTTTAAAAACCTTTTTCTTTTGGACTATGACAGTAACACCTCATTTAAACATCATTCAAGAAATGCATCTCATTTTTTTTGATTTCTTACCCATAAATTTGCCTTATATCTCCTACAAATCAAATACTATTTACTCAATGACCAGAGTTAATCACATTAGGGAAGCGTTAATTTACATTATTTTGTAGAACGAAATAAGGCTCTTAAGATTTTTGATATTTTCAATACATTTTATTAAATGAAATTTATTAATTTAAGTAATGAAATATAAACAATGAAATTTTGATGAATAAACTCGATAAATTAAAAAATTTTCTGGACCATGGTAGAAATATCTCATTTAAATATCATTCAAGAACTGTACCTCATATCTATTTTTACACTTTATTTACTACACTCTAATTTACCTTATATCTCCACATTTTATCACCTACACACCAATTATTATTTACTCAATTACCAGAGTTAATAGTATTTGGGAAACGTTAATTTACTTTATTTTGTAGAAATAAATAAATAAATCTCTACCCTTTATTATATGTTTCAATAAATTCTACTAAATGTAACTTATCAATTTAAGTAGTGAAATGTAAATAAGGAAATTTTGGTGAATAAATTCGATAATTTAAAAACCTTTTTTTTTTTTTTGACCATAGCAGAAATATTTCATTTAAATATCATTAAAAAATGCACCTCGTTTTGCTACACTTAAATTTACTTTATATCCCCTACGTTTTATCTTCTATACATCAAATATTATTTACTCCATTACCAGGGTTAATAATATTTAGGAATCGTTAATTACTTTTTACTTTATAGAACGAAATGAGACTTTGCTTTTATGATATTTTTGCAATAAATGCCACTAAATTTAGCTTACTATTTTAAGTAATGAAATGTAGACAAGGAAATTTTAATAAATAAATTTGGTAATTTAAAAGAAATACTTCGACCATGACAGACAAATTTCATTTAAATATCATTCAAGAAATGTGCCTCATATCTATTTTTACACTTGCTTTACCACCTTAAATTTTCTTATATCTCTACATTTTATCTCCTACAAAGCAAATATTATTTACTCAATTACCAGAGTTAATAATATTTAGAATCGTTATTTTTACTTTATTTTGTGAAACGAAGTAAGACTTTGCTTTATGATATTTTGGTGAATAAATTTTAATAAATGTAACCTATTAATTTAAGTAATTGAAATGTGAACAAGGATTCTATTTTTTTTATATGAGGACGTTTTAAATTTCAAATACAACGACGGATACTCCCACGGTTACCTACAGGTAATAAATCAATTATTTTGAGAACTTACTTTTCCCCTATCATTATTATTGTTTATTAATTTATTTATAAATATCCTGTCGTTACTTTTGCATGTCTGTGCATGGTAGATCTTGTTTATTAGAAAGTCGTTCAAAAATTCTTTTAATTTATTTTATTCGCATGTTTTTATTCTCTGGATTGTTTGCTAGAAACTTTCTTTTTTTTTAATCGACGACTTTTTTTTTTTTTTTACAAAAGAATATTTTATCAATATGGCTAATACTCTAAAGATCAACATAGAACCATGTCTTAAAGGTTTTTTGTTCAGTAATTTTTCAGTAATTCTTTAGAATCTGTTTATTATATTATTGTCATACACTATTAAATATTATTCTAATATTAAATTGAAAATTATGTAAAAATTACGCCAAAAATTAATCATCTTTGCATTAATCAAACATCAAGCACGAACATTTAAAGTGCACAAATCAATATTCAAAATCATTTTAGACAAATATAGGTTTAAAGAGTTTGACTACAAACATTAAAATTCATATTTTTACTTTTGATAATTTATTTATTTTTATTGAAATATTTATTGTTTACATTTTTGAAGTTCCACTTTTAAACCTATTGTAAATTGTGAACCCTTAATATGGTCTTGTTACAATGAAAAATCACTTCCCAAATTTCTAAATACAGCATATGAATTCAATAAAGAGATTTTATACCTTTTTTTCAAGTCAAAACAAATAATATTTTAAAAGGTGTTTGTAAATCTTTGCTTATATGCCAATATTAATTTTACATTGAATTCTGAGGAAGAAATAAATTTTATTTTTTTTTATACTGATAAATTTGATGTGTAGTTTTTGCTTTTAATTTTTTTCTAATTAAAATAAAAAATAAAACAAATTTAATATTTTGTTATTTCAGATTAAGTTTCTATTTACAGTAGAAGACTAAAATATATAGCGTTTTTATTACAGGGTAATTTTTATAATTGTGTATATGATACTTTTTAAAATTTGCTTTTAATACATAAAATTTTGGTAATCACATGATATTTCAATAACCTTTACGAATGTTACAAATATACAAGCATACAAATTATTTTACATTTTAAAATTTCCTTGTTTATTTTATTAACTTTTTATAAATATATAATGTAACAATAATCTTAAGAGTAAAAATTTTCTTAAGATACTGACATTAAGTATATAAAAGTCACATTCAAGTATTTATTTTTTAAAAGTGTGAACTATTCCATAATATAAAATATTTTGATTATATTTTCTAATTTTTAATTATGTGTTTCTATAAAATATAAGATTAAAAAAGAATATTAAAATGATGAATTTTATATTTATTATTATAGACTTCTGATTGCAAAAATATTTGAAGTGAAATTTACTTAAAAGTCATATCTGTTGAAAACTTATAATTTGATTTGAAGACAAAATTAAATTAGCTTCTTTCAAATTGAGTATTTGAGTTACTTTCGCTAGTGAATTCATCTTGGTCTTTATTAAGCAACTTAGACCAGGATTTACAGAATGCAAGTTAATTAACTAAGACGATATTTATTAATTAACTTAAGACTGGAATCTCTTTGTGTAAAATCTAATCAAAGTTTTACCCCTTATTTGTTCAAGTAAACATTATTCGTAAAATTTTTCATATTACATATATTTAATTATATTATTGAATAAGAAAATTTATTTGCAAACCACCTTATATTTTAATTAATTTAGACTTTTAAAGGGAAAATTATAATTATAATTTGGATAAAATCTAAAATTGATTTTTCTTAAATGTTTTTTTTTTTTTTTTTTTTCCTTATGATGATATGGTTCTACAAGTTAGAATAATCTTTAGAATAAACCACATACTGTTTAAATGTATGTTAAATCATATGTTTTGAAAAATGTATAATAAAATTTTTATTATTTAATTTTATTCATAAGGAAAATCATTTTTAAATTTTGCTTTCTCTTTATTTAATACTTTTTAATTAATTTACGAGTGATTTTAGAAAAATTTAATTTTTTTTTAGAATTTTTAAATATTTTAATTTATAACGCATGTTGAATAAAAAAAAAGTAAAACGAAAGATCAAGTATTTATATTTAAAATATAAAAATGTTTGTAACGTTTTATATAAAATAACATGGTTTAAAAATCAAATATGAACAAATACATTTTCATAAATGTTGTACTACTAAATCTATTATTTTTTCAAAGTATGGATTTTTTTAATTTGTGATAACATTAATTCGATATCAGTAAGTTTTATAGAATCTTAAATTCTTCAGTTCAATTAAATAAGAAGAAAAAAAAAAGAAATATAGATGCAATTAAATAACTTAAATAACAGTTATCATATGTTAGCTAAGAAGAATAAACCTAATAAAATAATTAATATTGAAATTATATGTCCATAAGAAATTAATATATATATAAACATAAAAATTTTATACCCATATTGTGTGTAGTTAGAAATTTTATCTTTAATTTGTGATATTTTTTTCTAGCTTAATTTTACTTATAATTTTTTTACAGATTCAAATACTAGTTTGCTAATTTGTGTAGATTTGTTTAGAAAAAATTAAATTTGCATTTGGGCATGATAGATACAGATATTTATATAATCAACATTTATAGTATATTTAAATTTCGACATTTATATACACAATATAATTTTTTTAAATATAACAATTGTATAAATAATTGTATAATCGACAATTGTTACTAAATATAATTGAATAAATGCCACTGAGTGGGAAGAAATCTAATTCATTATTTGTGAATGAGTCCAAACGTTGCATTTCGTTTAAAATTTCCAACTTTATTTTGCAACAGAGGATTCATTATAAAATTAAATGTTTAATTTTATTATTAATATTAGGATTTCAAAATATGCATACAGTTGCGAAAAAAGGAATTACATGAAATTATTTAAAAATCCGAAAACATTAATTTTTTTTAATTTATAGATATAAAAAATTTTTTTAATTTCATTCTTAAAAATTCAATGTTTTATGTAAATTAGTGAGCAATTTTTGCTTTATTAGATTGAATTAAACTAAGCAAAAATTGCTCACTATTTTTTTTTAAATATTTATTTGAAAATATTTTATTTTTACTATTTTGTTGTGATTGATGTACAATTGTTTTAAAACTCTGTTTTGTAAATATTGTTCTTGAGTATACTATCTAGAATAGTATTTTGGTTATAAAAATTAAAATGAGATTTTCGAAAAAATGTGCATAAATGTAATTAGAATTAATATTTTTATAGTAGTATCAAAATACGCTTGAACATTATGGTATATGTTATTGTTGTTTTATTTTTAATGGAGTGTATTAAACAAAGATTAACAGTAATTATAACATAAGATTGTTTAAAAGTTTTGGAAGGTAAAGGTCAAATTTCATTGCTTTATTTATTATTTAATTTTATAGCTAAAAATTACAAGTTAAAATTTGAAAAAAGTACATCTGACAAACTTATGGAATATTATAATTTATAAAAATATTTTAATTAATATAAATATATAATTATACAATAATTTATATCAAAAAAATGTTACTAATATAAAATGTCTTTAAAAACATAAATAAAATTTTAAATCTTTAAAAGATTTTAAAAATATGTTTTACTAAAGTGTAAAAATTTTGAAATTATAAGATTTTTAATAGAAAAATTTAGAACATTTGATACAAAAATTATGAAATAATTTCAAGTAACGTTGAAAGAGTTACCATGAGAAATTGATTTACCAAGGTTAATAATTTTGAATTTAAATAGAGAAAAATATTTCAAAAGAAATTTATCAGGTTACAACTCAATTAAAAAAAAAAACATTTTGAAGTAACAATTTTATCACTTAATATGTTAAACAATTTCGGGAAAACAAATGCATATATATACTATACATGTATATACTATATTATTCCTTAAATATTATAAAAATACATAATATTTTTATAGAAAAAAAGTAAAATACCTTAGATTTTTAAAAAAAAATTTCATTTCCTCCTTTTTATTTTAATTTTCAGCTTTTAAAAGTAAATTTTTGACATTAAATTTGAAATATTTCAGAACAGAATTGTCAAGGCAATTTAACATTATAAAATTTAAGACTCGTACCAGTATGAATTAGTTTTTTTTAAAGAGATATTTAGAGAATGCTTCAATATAATAAATAAAATTTGTAATTGTATAGCTTGATTATTATTTAAAATTTAAATAATCTACAATTTTAAAAGCTTACTAACGAAGTTTAGCTTAAAATATATCTAGTTTGTAATGGAAGTTCATCAGAATTCGAATTCTTCACAAAATGGCTTTATTAGTATAGATTCATTGATTTAGATTTCAAATGAGCCCGACTCAGTGACAACGTGCACAGGTAGTGATCATTAGAGCTTAGATTCAATCAGCTGGCGGCTTTGTTTTAGAGATTGTTAAAAAAAAAAAAAAAAAAAAAAAAAAAAAAAGAGACTCGATGGCGTTTGTGATGTGCAGCATCTTGCCTCGGTAGTTGGAGTAACAGATGGGAGCAAGTATTCCAGGTTTTCTCCCATATATTAAAATGCCTCTAAAAGTCCTTACCGTCGTTCTTCATCGATACGGAGGCAAGATAGATACAACCTGCAGGTACTCCATCACAACAGATGCTGCCACCCTCCTTCCATGAAACGGGTTCATGGACTTGATCTGTGTTCTGTCGACCAAGTAGGATAAGAAATAACAGATAAATTTGCCACCGATCTATAATTTTATTTTAAAAATTTGCAAAATTGCAAAATTTCATTTAGCTTAATCTCCATTTTCAGCTAAAGGGTGAAGGGTTTCCGACCATAAACAATAGGTGCTTCTATAGTGAAGTGGTCCTACCCAATGTAGTTACTGAATCTTAGCGAAGCACCCCAAAGGCGCATTTGTTTTAAAATTAAATTACCATAACATGAATGTTCCCTCGTTTTAAAAACATTTCTAATTGGAAGCATATATCTACAACCAACGGATATGGAAATAAAGGTTGCACCTTGTACGGCCTTATTTTTAAGAGAAGTCAGCACAGTTTGATTGTATCTAAGTGAAGTTTATGAAGAGTGCGGCTTCCTACTGAATCTTTGTCTTTTGGTTCCCTTTGCAGCAGTCCCTGTGCGCGGAGATGGCGGAGGAACTCCGGTTCGCTGTGAAGTGCCGAGCTTCCATAGCCAACGCCCAGCCTCCGCCGCCAGTGCTCCAAGTGCATCCCGGGCCACCTATGTGCCTGCCGCCATGGAGGGCCCCACGGAGAACGGCATCATGCAGATGATCGAGATGAGGAAGTCGCCCATCAATTTCGACTGCGGCGATTCCTAGTCTCCCCCACAGCACTCGTGACAGGCCCTGCAGCAACTGCCACCCCCCACGGCGACGTAGCCTGCCTGGAGCAGCACTCGGTTCACTGCCGCGGGATATTCGACTTGTCCTGGTTCTTCTTCTGTCCTAGACCAAAGGGACGCACTCGGAAGACGTGGGAAGCTGTTCTTCATTTCGTCCAGGAACTCCTGTGGCAACTGTCGTCCTTCTGCGAGGACATCGACGTCTCATCAATTTCATTCATGTAGTTCAATCCCACTATGGTAACATGTTTTCGTCACTCCGGTAGACTCATTGTGGTTTTTATTTGGACTCTTGGCTGATAAGGCGTTTTTGCGCAGGATCCTTTATGAACTGTGGCATTTTTTATTTTAGTTTTTATGCCCATGAATGATTAATAAGGGTCTTGTTGCGCAAGATTCATCAAGGACTGTGAGACTTTTTATGAACTTTCTTTTTGGACATTTCGTTATTTCATAGGATTCATTATGACATATACTAACATTTTTAATTATCATATTTTAAGTTTTGGGGGCAGACTGGTAAATATTTTGGCGCAAGATACATTATGGAATGTGCAGCATACTATTTGCTATATTTTTGGACATTATTCATGTGACATTGTTAAGCAAGATTGTGACCTGAAATAATTTTAATGCATTATTTTTCCTTTTATTATCCGCATTATTTTTTATTTATCCGCGTTATTTTTCCTTTTTGAACATTAATTAATACACATTATGTCGTAAAAGACTCATTATGAATCTTTATTAATATGGGTTTCTTAATTTATTTTATGTCATTAATTGTTAATGCAAACCTGTTCATTATTTTACTTTATGTTTTATTGACTGGGGCATTGGCCACTTTGTCGACGTTTTAATTTTACTTAAATCTAAAAACGACGATCTTAGCAAAAACAAGTTTTAAAAACCTTAAAGAAATATAATATACTCTTTTGATGTTTCTGCCATGAAATTAGGAACTAGATATTCGTTGCATCTCATTCTAACGTCATTTTTCTAACAGCAATGCTGTGGACTATGAAAATGGGGAAAAGAAAAGCACGAGCTTTATCAGATCAATAGAACCATGTCCTTAGCTCTAGAGCTTGAAAATCTACGATGCTTGGATTCAAAAAGAAAAAAAAGAGAAAAACATGCATGCAAACAAGTGGTATTTTTATGAAACAAAAATTGAATCTGACTTGTTTTTAGCTTAAATTTATTAAACTTTCGTGTTACGGTTAATTAAAATATTATTCGAAAATTGTACCGTATTGCATAATCGATACTTCAATAGAAAAATTACGAAAAATTTCTTTTATAAAAATTTTCAGTCATGTAACTAAAATTAGATTACAAAATTACTGTAAAAAGATTTATATTACTCACCTAATATAATTAATAAGTATTTTAACAATAGTTGGTGAAATATTTCAAAATATAAGGTGTTTATTTACCGTAAGGCATAACGTTTATCATTGATATTCATAGATAACAGCTAAAATCCTTTTTCCAATTAATCCTTTCAGATATATAAAGCATTGCATCTTAATTCCTTCAAATTAAATTTATTATAATGACAATAGTTAATTTCACAATGAGAAACGATTTTCATATTTCAATAGGATGCATAATTACTATCAAAATAATAAATTATCACAAGAAGGTTCACTAAAATTATACATTTTAACATTGATAATTTATTTTTAAATAATTGCTCGAATAATTATAAAGGGATACTGCATAATGAATTAAATAAATTAAATATATAAAATAATTAATAATATATAATATGAATACATAAATATATAATGGAAAGTATACAATTCAGCTGTCTAATTTAAATGCAAAATAATATTTTAATCTGAAACTTTAACCATCACAAATTTTCTAATGCAACATCATACAAAAAAATACTACATCATACTAAATTTTTAAATGATATCTAGGCAAAATTGATAGATTTTATAGTCTGTAATATCCGATAAATAATATCACATTTTTATTTTCTGTCATTCGTAGAACAGGTTGGGATATTTTTCGGATGTAGCCCTAGAACCACATTAAAATGTTCTTGGAAGAAAGAACTGAAATTTTAGATTTCATAATAGCTTTCTGAGTAGCTGGCAGTACTACATATTTGTTTTGTAGGTCCAAGTAAATGGCAGCAAACAGCTTTTATGCGGGACCATTTCTTAGAATCGCTAGTTAACATACAGGTAGTTTTAAACATATTTAACAGACAACAACAAGATTTTTGTTAGTTTTAGAGCATTTTACATAGTTTAAAATTGATTTATAGAAAAAAATTATTAATTTTAATTGTATTTATTTTTACTGTTCCCGTACCATCGATAATATCAATAGAAAACTGATTTATATAAATAAAAATATGGCGTTTTCTATCAATTTATTATTTCTATTTTCCGAATTCGTAGATTAATATTATATTATTAGTTTTTGCACTATACTCTAAAGTACGGAATTTTTTTGCATAATCTAAACTATGATTTATGTATTATATATAAAATAAAGAAGTTTGAAAATGTATTTGAAAATTTTCACATATATTATGCATTTGTAACTATTTAAATATTAATGTTTTGAAATTTTTTAAAGTTTAGTTTTTAATTATTTAAAATTAATATTTTTATAAGCATTATTAATACTCAAATCAGTTAAGATTAACAATAACAATTTACAATTTTTTGATAAAATATTATGCTAAAATATTACTCAATTATGTTACAAATATAGTCTATAAAAAATATGCCGTATTATAATCAAATACATTGCAAAAATTATAATTAAAAATGCCATTCTAAAATCATATTAGATTTAGTGACATATATATATATATATATATATATTGATAATATGGGCGTACTAATTGTATGTTAAAAATTTGTTGTATATTTAAAATTTATTGTACATGAATTTTCATAATTTAGAAAAAAAGTTTAGAAAAAACCTGTAAATTTATATCATACAATATTTATGTTAAAAATAAATGTAATTTTTAAATTATTTTACAATATTTTTAATTTGAATTTTAATTAAAAAACAATAGTACAACTTAATGGTGCTTCAGAATCTTTTTTTTTTTAATCATTGTCCATCATTTTTAAATTTATGAAAATAAATAAGTTAAAATAAATATATAAATATTAATAAACTGAATACTTATTTATTTTTTAAATAATTTATTATTAGAATAAACTTGATAATATTAAATATTAATTAGAGTTCCTCGATATTTAAACATATTTTTAAACATTTTTAAAAGTAAATTTTAACTTAATTTTTAAGCTTAATTAATAAAAATATTAAAAAATGGAAATCATATACATAGAATTCACAATTAATTTTTATGTTGTAAACATTATTAATACATGAATTGTATTTCTTCACTTATTATTTCCTTTATACTATAATAATAAGAACAAAGCAATTTTATGTTTCTATATTAAATTCATCAGTTAGTGAGCTTATTACTTTTTAATATTTTTGCTATTATAACTGAAATAATTTCATAGGTTTATTTTCAGACTTCGATTTCTAGTAGAATGTGCTATTGTAACACCCTTTTATGATTGTGATGTAGTAGCTAATCTTCTCCATTCCTCTGTGTTGTGAACGTAATTGTGGTTTATCTTTAATAACTATATGATTTTGCCCGGATGACAGCTATCAATGTAACTTCTGTGTAACACAATAAATGCATGTAATGGTTATACATATATATATATATATTATGAAATGAAAACGCAATGTATATTTGTAGCTAAAAGAAGCAATAAATAATTATTCGTGAATATTATTTAAAGAGGTTTCTTTGTTTGTCATTACTTTTTCATAACTAATAAAAATTCATATATATTATAAATGAGGCCAAAAACTAAAGAAGAAATAAAAACAAAAAAAAAAAATAATAAGCAATACAATCGATCAGTTTGTATAACAAAGCCATTGTATCATTCTTTATACATAAATATTCATGAGTTCCCAATTAATCTATTCAAAAAAATTTTCACACGTAGAAAATAAAGTGAAATCTGAATATGGATTCATCCAAAATTCTGAAGTAGAATAAGTTGCGGCGAAAAATTAAATTATTAGACATACACAAACATGGAAGAGTTAACAACAAAAACTGCTGAGACAGTTTAACAAAATGTTAACAATTAAAAGAGCCAGATACAAGTCGTAGCAAAATCAAAGAAATCAATTATGATGATCCCAAAAATAGTTAAATGGAGGAATATAAGCCTTCAGGGCATTATACACCATGTCATTCCTGCACACTAGACTATTGCAACCGAGACAAAACAAAACTAGTAACACATTCCAGATGCGGAAAGGAAGCAAAATTCCTTCTGTTTAGAAGCAGTAAGGAATAATATATATAATATTTTTTGGTACTTACGTATTAACGCTACCTTGGCTACAGCTGCGCCAATAAAGAGCAATCTTGTTGTTCGCATGCGCACGCAGTTATCTTTTGAACGCCAACCGCAGCTATAAATTTGGCGGTTTTTAAAATTCTGCTTCCCTCAAACCAGTTGTCTTTTCTAAGTCCCACATGATAAGCACACTGACTGAAATTGCATTTTCAAAACTTACATTTACCAAAATAAAGTTTCATGTCATGGGAATTGGGACATTTTCGTTTTTTTGGTAAAATATTTCGCTCCTGAAAAATAAAATTGCATCTTGTTCTGTTTCTGGCAAATCCCAAATACGCTTTTTCGAAGCACTAAAAAATGGCTTCAAAATCAGCAAATCTGTAGCTGTTAGATTGGCGCCACTTAAAAACCGCCAAATCTGTAGCTGCTAGATTGGCGACACTTAAAAACCGCCAAATCTGTAGCCAAGGTAGCGTTAATACGTAAGTACCGATTTTTTTTAGAAATAGATATCAAATTTATCAATACAGCATTTCTAAAATTGGAAGTGTGCATTTGAAAATTAAAATTAAAAATCAAGAAAAAAATTATGGGCCTAGAAACGGACCAAGAGCAGACTGATGCATAATACAGTGGATATCTATACGGTAAGGATCCAACATGCATTCCCACAACGAACCACAAACTTGAATTCAAAGTTGATAGATTCTTCTTTCATGGACGGGTTGATTCTTATGTTAGACTTCAGACTTGGCACGTTCCTTTAAAGGACGGGTTGACCCTCACGTTAAACTTTGGACTTGGCAGGTTCCCCCCACCCCCCCGTTAGACTTTCGAACTGATAAGGGTGAGAGAAAAAGAAAAGGGAGATTGCAAAGACAAATGAAGATTTGCAAGCAGTACGGAAGGTAATAATAGCGAACTGCCTTAAACGAACCAGATGATTTAATAATTGCTATAAGATATTATAAATATTAGTTATATAATTGTGTTTTTGTGAGTTATGTGCTATCAGACAAAATTTAATAAATCTGACATCTAAAAGTTTGGAATCATCATTTAAATAAACGATAGTACAACCATGAAACACAGAATCAAGACCACACACATATATTGCCTTAACTTTTGCTTTTACTCACAGAGCAATGATAACTTAATAATGGAAAAGAAATGGCAAAAATGGGTTCAGATTGTGAAGTCCGGTCAACTGTATTAGGTCAGTATAGGCAGGGCCGCAATTTCCTATAGGCTAACTAGGCTTCAGACTAGGGCCTCAAGATCAAGAGGGGCCTACATTCAAATTGTTAGCAAAATAAGAATTACACTATTCTAAAAACAGTAAAAACAAAACACTGAATCAAAATAAGGAGAAATTCTACACATATGAATAATAAATATAATAATAAATTTACAAACTTAAAAAGGGTAGGTGAAAGGGCCTCATAAGTGGAATAGCCTAGGGCCTCTTTTCATCTAAATCCGGCCCTGAGTATAGGGGTGTTTATGTATATTATATAACATATAGGACTAACATATGAGAGGATGCAACGTTTTGATATTGTAAAGCCTAAATATCCTATTTTCTAAAAATTGTATATCTGGAAATTTCTTAACTTAATTCTTCCGGATGAAAAGTGAAATGT
Source organism: Caerostris extrusa (assembly GCA_021605095.1). Lineage (NCBI taxonomy): Eukaryota > Metazoa > Arthropoda > Arachnida > Araneae > Araneidae > Caerostris > Caerostris extrusa. The sequence goes on along the minus strand of BPLR01014325.1, from coordinate 2,278 downwards.
TAGAAAAGTAGCTACAAAAATTAAATTACAAGTGGGTAGTGTGGTAATAGTTAATTTTCATATATGCTGTACCTTTAATACTCTAAGAAACAGTTTAATTCCACAAAAATTTTTAATATCAAAAAGAAAGGTAAAGTCTCTAAAATAATATTTCTTTATTAATTTATCTACGTTTTCTTGCTTGCATAATAATGGACAATTTCGCAATTATCAACATTAGAAAAATTTTATAGAGAGAAAAGGAGGTTTAAGTATGGATTTCTTTATCTTTTAACCTTCCATCCAATTTTTAAAAGAATTATTTTTAGAGCACAAAAACAGCTGTCAAACTGGTAGCATTTTGTCAATAAATATAAAAAGAAAGTTTTTCTGGAAAAGCTAAACACCAATATGTTTTTTGTACGTTATCGAACTAGACAAAAAAAAAAAAAGCCCTATTGCTTAAACAATTTTTAAGCATAGAAAATGTGGACTTCACCATCAATTTTTGTACTTGACAATAACCTATGCTCCATAAATATGCCAATTAATTAGGTTTATCCAAAGTTAATAAATAACGTATTTTTTAACTATAGTTGATTGGTGAAAAATATATTCCAATTTAAAAGGACAGATAAAACCTGAACCATTAATCTTTTATTGTTTTACTATGAGTTTTGGAAAACCCAATATTAAATAACCATTATTCCCATATACTATAAGTAAAAGAAAAATAAATTTAAAAAACATCAGCATATCTCAAACAGCACATCTCCCAAGGGTTAGCCGTTTTGAGACAATCATAATTACCGAGACCAGAACCTCTCGTCGTCGCCAAATGAAGCCAATTTGCGGAGATTGGCAGCGATCGCAGAGAGAGATGCTTATCTTGAATAGGTCTTATCACGATTCGCATCTTTTCTGCTGAAGTAGTAAAATTTCCGGCAATTACTGGTTTTCCTCGCGGTGGTTTGGATTCTGATATCAAGTATGTGAGTAATGGCGGAACATTGAGATTAATTATTGGATGAATCGCTGTCGTTTTGTCAAATTGAAGCTGAGTATTTTTTATGATATCCATTTTCATATTGTTATAGCGCTAAATTGAAATATTACTGTTTGATTTTAAGAAAAATCAAAACCTGATATTACATTCAACGTCAAATACAGCTGATAAGGACACAAAATATTATCTAATCATATTTCAATTACTTATAAATTTAAACACAATTAATATACGACTTATAAAGTAAATTAAGTTATTAAATAGCAAGTTTTCTCAAATTCTAAATTTGAACAAGAAAAGGCATTTACACACTATTAATGATGAATCCAATTATTTAATGTTATTTCAAAAGCATTGTTATTTTGGAAAGCAATTCAAGATTATCCATCATTCATTCAAACTGAGATCAATCAATTGATTTCTTAAATTATGCATCTTTGAATGGAAGATATGCAACATATTCAGAGTTATTTAGGGTGTTATGTTGCTTGCGGCGCTGAACACAAATTTTGGTATCGCTATTTAGAACGAAAACTCGTAGGATGGTATCAAGAGATTCGCAGTCTCCTTTCAATCCAGGAAGATTTTACAACTGAAGGATTTAACGCTCTCCTTCACAATATAAAAAATGAAAGCTGTTGATCGATCGATGAATTTCGAAGAAACCTGCTTTAGATTGGGCACCTGTCACCTAGTCCTCCAGATTACTAACCCCTTTGTTCAGAATTCTCACTTCCTTATTCACTTACTTCGGAATTCTTACTTCTAACTCCTCTTACTTCAGGCTCTTAATAACAAATTTTTCATAGTAATAGTAGAAGTTAGGGTCAGATATGTATGTAGTCTTGATTCAGCATTGTTGAAACTGAATTATTTCTTTAAATAATAAAAACTTTTAGCTGTCATAATCTTATAATTTATTAAGACAGCATTGCACAACACAAAACAAAACTATATAATAAATATTTACAAAGCCATCCTAAAAGCATATTCGTTTAAGGGTCTTTGTATTTCCAGGCATACTTTTTTTCTCCACCTCTCCCATTATCAGTTTCAAAGTCTAAAGGGCGGGAAAAAATGTGCGAAGTCCAAAATCTAACGTAAGGATCAGCACGTCCTTGAAAAAGGAGGATCTATCAACCTTGAACTCTTCCCTGTTGGCTATAGTTTGTTTTTCGGAGAAGGTGGATTCTTACTGTATTTCTTACTACATAGATTACTTAAAAAAGAAAATTTACTTGAAAGATTACTTAAAATAATTTCTGAAAATATTATTCAAATTAGAGTTTATCA
>BPLR01014324.1:0-43308 GCA_021605095.1 Caerostris extrusa | reverse complement strand
AAAAACTATTTAATGGTGAAAAGTAGTATCAGGACGGGTAACTGTACTTTATATACCTAGTTAGAATAGCGAAAGATTGGTTTGCACAATATGAGGATGATGTCATCATATTTCCATTTGGCTCGCCAATTCGCCGGTTTTATTTGGTTTTGGTTTGGCCTCTACGGTCATTGTTTTGCAGACTTTAAGCTAATTAGACGGGGGCCTACAGTTTAAAGTGATTGCGAACCACTCACAAACGCAGCCATGCCACCATGTATAGAAAAAAATGCATTACTTATTGAAATTGACAGTTAAATAAACACTAAAACAAAAAAAATCTTAATTTTACTGCTCTTTTGTACCACACGATTTATTAGACATCCTAATGTCATCTTCATTCACATTATTTAGCATTTCTACAAAATAAAAGCTATAATTCCAGCAAATTGTGATGTAGCCCACATTAACCAATGAAATATGGATCCTGTAATTTTATGTTTGGATTACTTATCAGAACAATTTTCCATATAAAAAAAGTAAAATGGAAAGGCATAAAATCTTTTATTTATGCTCGTTGAAACTGCTGGCATGGAATAAAAATTAAATAAATTAGTAAGTGAGTACATTTTGGAAAACTAATTTATGATATACATCGCCATTAAAATATTTCATCTTCTCATAAACTACTTTTGTCGTTTTTTTAATAATCTTTTATCCCCCCACTTTCGATATATTAGGCCATTAATCATCTTCAGAAAAGAGATCCCTTTGCATTCGAAATGCTTTCATGAGTGCCATGCTCATTGTGCTTTCCCAATTATGGAATAATTGCTTTTCAAGATTTTCTCCCCTCCTTTTAATATGCCCCTCAACTGAAAATGATTCATTCCATGCAGAATATTTGAAGTAAAAAAATTCCTTCCATAAAATGATAATCCCACCAATTGATTGCAATTTAATTAAACTTAGGGAATAAAAAACTATTTAATGGTTAAAAGTTGAGCGTTCAAGGGCTTAAAAAAAATGCATGCATATGCAAAAATCATTTAAATCTTTATTTAATTATTATTTATATTTTTAAATAGATGATTGATTATCAAGTTTAAAAGTTAACGCACTAGATTTGGAGAACTTGAAATTATTTTGGAAATATTGTGCTTTTAGAAGCCAAATATTTCTTTTTTTTAAACAAGTGTTTTCTGCGAAATTTAGGTTTAAGAAATCTACGATACTGTTTAATATTTAAAGGTAGAATCAATTCAGAATCCTAAATCTGTTTAAATAAAAAGTGGATAAATAAGTGAATAAATCTAAAAAGTGAATAATATTGGACATTTTTTCAAGATGATATACCTACGTGTGTGTTAAAACAAAAAGCAGAGCAAAAAAAAACGTTCTTATTGTCAAACTGAAAAAAGAAAAAAATATTAAAATTAGAAAAAATTTTAAAGTTAAAAAAATTATTAAAATTAAAAAAAAAAATTTAATTAAAAAAAATTAGAAACAATAATTATTAATTAATAATATTATTAAATTTATAATTGTTAAAATATTATTAAAAAATAAAAAATATGTTATTAACAATAATTATTAAAATAATTATTAAATTATTAATAATTATTATTAATTATTATAATAATTATTAATCCCTATTAAACTATTAAGAAAAATTATTATTAAAAATTATTTTGAAAAAGTTATTGTCTGACTCCAAAAAGAAATTTCTTACTCATATGCTAATTAGTTATAGCAAATGATTAAATTTTGGTTAAAAATGCCTGATTATGAATATATAATTCCACAAGTCAACCACGTCCAATCATTTTGATGATGCGTTACTTAGATTAATTAAATTAATTTCATATAGGAGTAATTTTTTATCTTACTTCCTATAATTAAATTAAATTTTGTGAAAAATACGTTTACATTTATTGAAATATTATGAATTCATATGCACGTATTAATTAATTTATTCAATACACCTATGAAAAGTTTGAGTTAGATAGAATAAAATTTATGGAAAAATGTTTAAGACATTTTAAATTTATTTTTATTTTTTTTGTTGAAGTAAGAGTAAAAATGATTCATAAATAATACTCTTATAATTAAAATCTGTATGCTATAATAAACTATTCAATTATGTTTATATGTTACTAAAAATAAATTAAAAAGCTACAGTATGCATTAACGTCATATTAGTACTTTAAACTAAAATGATAAAATACTAGTGTTAAATAATTAAGGAACATAAAAATGTTAAGATTTTAAATACGATATTTTTGAATCAGCCTTTTCTGATTTCAATTAATTTTTATAATGTATTTTATTTCGATAAATTGCGGCTAGACAAAATATGAATGAAGATAAAAAAATACAATTCAAAAAAGTACAACACAGATCACACTAGTATTCATTTCCGCTCTTCAGATCTTTTAAGCAATTAAATATTGGTATTCATTATAAAACATTGATATTCTTAAAAAACATTAATAGTTTTTAAAACAATGTATTGTTATAAAACATTAGTGTTCTTATAAAACATGGAAATTGTTATTTTTCTTATAAAAACATTGAAATTGTTATAAAATAGTATTATAATCTTAACGATGTTATAAGTGTTAGTATTGTTATATGACATTATTATTATCTTAACTTTGTTATGAACATTAGTATTGTTATAAATAATTATTTTTGTAAATTATTGATATTGTTAAAAAGGAATTAAATTTTTACTTAATTAAGAACATTAATAATTATTTAAAACTATTTATTATTGCAAAACATTCCTTATTGTTATTAAAAATATTGTTATAAGATATAGCTGCTTTCATAAAACATTGATCTTATTATAAAACATTGTTATTATTTTAACGTTGTTATAAACATTAATATTGATATAAAACATTGTTATTATCTTAACGTTGTTATAAAACATCGTTATTATCTTAACATTGTTATAAACATTATTATTGTTATTTATAAATCATTGATATTGTTATAAAGATAATTAAATTTTTGTTTACAAACTTATTTTTATTCATGATGATTGATAATTATATAAAAAATTAAGGAATTAAAAAGATAACTTTTCTTTATTATAATTTTTAAGAAATAAGAAACACACACAGATACAAAAATTTGTACAAGAAAAGACAATGATTTATTTCTATACATTATATCGAATAATATGTAAATTCAATATTTTTGACGTTACTATTCAATTACTCATTTTGACTTAAAATAATAACATTTTCTCTAAATTATAATTTTTAAGATTATACTGTATTCTGAATTCTCGTTTATACAGTTGTTGCTTTTCATTCCATTCAAAACGAATTCTCATTGAGAGAATAAATGTAAACAGGACTTCAATTTCTACAATAGTGAGAACTGATATTTAAAAAAAGTTAAACCATATTGGCATAAAAGCACCTTAAGTACAATCCCCAATATGAAAATTTTCAGTATTAATAAATTAATGAATATCCAACAAGCTTTCTTTCATTCACGTACACAACTTAATTTTTTATTATAACCCTTGCAATAATAATAATAAAAAGTCATGTATGAAAAAGAATGAAGCCTTTTCCTCATTTTAGTGTCTTTTAACATAATGGAGAGAACTTGTGTGTTTTCCTTAACACCATTCTTCCGCACATTAGCGAATAAGTGAATAATTATCAATTTATATTAGGTGGCGATAATCATTGTGAAGGAAAGAGTTAACTTTCAAATGCACTTTACAACAAAAGGGTTCATTAGTTTTTTATGAAAATGAGCGACTTACTCAATACGTCCCAATCCACAAATTTCCCTTGGTGGCACTCTCATTAACATATTTCGGTATTATCTCTTAGATGTTGAGATCAATACATTTCATTATTTTGTTTTTATAAGGAGGGTAGGGACATAAATTATTCGCAAGATGGAAATTATTATTACCTGGCGATAATAATATAACACGCCGGTGGTCCGTTCGTGTGTTGAAAAAAAAAAACATTATCGATTTTTATCTCTCTTTTATTTATTTGTTGGCAAATTTCTTATTATTGTTTGGTTTTGGTTTGTGTTTGCTATTTGGGGATGAATCGCAATCGAATTAGAGAGGAATAAAAATAAATAAAGCCAAATGAACGAATACAAAAATTAATTAAATGGGACTAATTTCAGCGGATTAATTTTTTATTTGCTAACGAGAAATGATTTTTATTGCTGTTTTATATATTATTTTTCGTTTTAGATTTTTGATTAATTGCGAAAGTTTATAAAAATATATTTTTTTAAATAATTTTAGTTGACTGTAAAATTCTATAGTTAATAAATCTCTTTTGATAAAAAACTGTAAAAATTTTGATCCATTTTTAACCATGAGAATACTATACTTAAAAAAAGCTACATTGCTTGCATATTTTAACGATAGTTATAATGAGTCAATGGACAATGTCTTGTTTGAACTTTGAGGATTTAGGTTTGAAACCTAGCAAGTGATTAGGGAAGTAAAAGTTTATTTCCTTACAAGCGATAAACACGAAATTATCCGTATTTCGGAAAGTCCTAGAAGGCAATGTGTCTTCCAGTTAAGAATTGGTAAAGGAACTTCTAAAGACCCCATCGCAGGCGTAGTGGGCCAAACTAAGGGTAATATGCAGCTTCACTTTAGCGAGGAACCACGAAGGCTGAAGATTGATGTAAATCTCAAGAATAATTCTACGATAATATATAGACCAAATCTACGGCATAAAAACATTTAACCTAAACTCTAACACATGAAAAAACCGAGCTTTTAACATTCGGTCATTCAAACCATTAATAAAACTTAAAAACCTAAAGCTATGGCTCAGCTTAAAGACTGTGTCTGGGAAAATTTAAATTTGATTTACTTTCCATATATAGTGCTCAGTAATTTGGTTGAGTTTTAAACTCCTACATTAAAAGACGAAAATTTTTAAAAGTGGGATCATCAATTCTCTATATATTTTTATTTTTCATAAGTGATCTAAAATATTTGGCCAAAAACTTTAAGATTATTAATGGTTGGACAAAACTGCAAACTAAATCAAATTAAGTGTTTTATTATTTAATGGATAAATATCTTTATTTTTAGAGATAACTAAATTATCTCCTTACCTAATTAGCACCCCATGTATAAAAAAGCATTATTTCTCGCGGTATATATTTGTTCTTCATAAGAACCTTTTTTTTCCCTGTCATAATAAACAATCTATCTTTCACCACCGAATAAGTTTTTCAGATCTTATTGCATCCATTTTGTTCTTTTATGGTACAGAAAGAAAAGAATACATATTGTCCGCGGAGACAAACCATTTTGTTCACTGTACATAGAAATATGATGGCAATATATGACGCTGGGGCTGGTGATATTTTCTTTTATGTCGTGCTGCTTTTCGGACAAGAAATGCAATATCTGTCTTATTACGAGGAACAAGCTGTTCGGCTTCTGTTGGAGCAACTGAGGCCGTATGATCGTTTATTATTTAAAAGAGCCTGCCATGCTGCTGGCGTTCCAAGAAAAATCTTTTTTTTTTTTGTTCAAATTGTTCCTGTTTTACCTTTCAGTCATAAGTACATCAAGACAAAGTAATAGACTGTGTATAAAACATTTTACAAGGCTCAATTGAATTTAAGTCCGTTGAAATAAACTTTTTTTTGTTTATGTTTAATATTTTCTTCAATGCTTCTGTAAGCAAATAAAGAAGAATCTTTCTTTCCTTTTTATAAGAAAGAATATTCTTTTCATTTGAAAATAAAAGAAGTATCTCGCTTTAAATTTAAATTTACTCAGGTTTATTGTTTATTTCAATGCGAACTATACGATTTGTTTATTTCAATACGAAGTTTATGATTTGTTTATTTCAATGCGAACTGCACGATTTGTTTATTTCAATACGAACTGTTTGATTTGTTTGTTTCATTACGAACTGTACGATTTGTTTATTTCAATACGAAGTTTTGATTTGTTTATTTCAATACGAACTGTACGATTTGTTTATTTCAATACGAAGTTTATGATTTGTTTATTTCAATACGAACTATACGATTTGTTTATTTCAATACGAAGTTTATGATTTGTTTATTTCAATGCGAACTGCATGATTTGTTTATTTCAATACGAACTGTTTGATTTGTTTGTTTCATTACGAACTGTACGATTTGTTTATTTCAATACGAAGTTTATGATTTGTTTATTTCAATACGAACTGTGCAATTTGATTTATTTCGATTTGTTTATTTTCGAATTTTGCTTATTTCGATGATTTGTTTCTTTCAATACGAACTGTACAATCTGTTTATTTCAATACAAACTTTACGATTTGTTTATTTCCATACAAACTGTAAAGATTATTTTATTTCAATACGAACTGCACGATTTATTTATTTCAATTATTCAAGGTTTATTGTTCTTTTAATTAGTTTCATAATTTTCTGATTAATAGTATTTTTTATTTCTTTTCAAATATTTACTTTAAAATATATATAAAAACATTAATTTTTATTTTAATTAGTTTATTAAATATTAAATTTTATAAAAAATAATTCTCATTTTATTTAGTATGCTGAAACTCAACTAAGAAATTTTATTCGTATTGTCTTTGCAAGATAATACAAAATTTAGGAGAATAAAGATTTTTCTTTTCTTGGAAAAAAAAAAGAAGCACGTCTTTTTAAATTTAAATTTACTGAAATTTGTTTCAAATTTTTGTTTGTTTCAATATGTAGATTGAATGCTTATTTTCTTTGTAATTAGCTTTATAATTTTTTGACTAATATACTTTTTTTTTTTTTTTTTCAAATATTTACTTTAAAATACACATAAAAACATTATATTTTTTATTTTAATTAGCTTATTAAATATTAAATTTGATAAAAAGTATATGCTCATTTTACTTGATATTGTAACTCTAAGAAACTTCGTTAGCTTTGTCTTTGCAAGATGATATATACTTCAGGAAGAATATAATTACACTTTCAACATACCCTCATTAAATATGATCCTACTCAAATATAATGATAGTGGAAATCATTAGAACTATTGATCTTAGCAGAATGATACCCAGTAAATTGATAGTTCTGTATGGTGTACTGATATCAATTTCGCAATGTTTAATTTATATTATTTGTAAGCACCATTTAATAAAATTATAGGAAATCTACAGAAATATAGGGTTAAGAAAAATACATTGATATTTGGTATATCAAACTAATATAAAAGTTCATAACTTTCTTGCTTCAATTAATGCTGGAAGCTAATAATACTTATATAGTTATAATGTTCAATACCATTGTAAATAAGTTTGATTATTCCCATTTAAGTAATTAATTGAATGGATTTTAACATATAATGCTATTGTAAATGTGTTTTTGCTTTTTATCCGTGCGATATTCGTATTAAATATCACGCTTATTTTTTAAACAGCATAATATTTATGATAAAAAGCATCATAATGGGTACATAAAATTTCAAAAAATATACTTTTTTATAATATATATATATATATACACACACAATATGCAATATACATATACATACATAATATACAATATTCATATTTATTACAAAAAATACATATATTTTAATGGAAGGGTTATTAACTTAATGTCGTTAAATATATTGTAGTTGTTATCTTCGATAACAACAGTATAATTTATAGTAATAAATATATTTAATCTTTTGCAGCAGTTGTTCTTATATTGGATCATCAATAGATAGATTTAATATAAAGAGATTTCGGCCATAATCGACAATTTACGTCAATTTATTAAATGTTATAAAGTCCCCCTTATTAATATTTATGAGCATTTTCCCAATGATATCTAAAAGATAGTAGAATTTATTTCTTAACTAAAATGGGTAATATAGTTGTAATAAATATGCAGTTGAAATATTTGCTTTTCATCATTAATTGGTTAGTTAATTTCTTTTAAAAATAAGAAAAGAAATTTTGATTTCAATATCCTAAAATTACTTTATTCAATGGTTTTTTTATTGCTTTCTTGTAATAGGAGGAAACGTATGGTATTCCTAAAACTATAAATAAAAATATACTGATGAGAAAATGCTGATACATTTTAAGATATGCTTCTAAATCATTTGGAAATAAACCTAAAATAAATAAATACACTAAATTTGAATATAAATTTTTAAATATGCTTCTAAACCATTCGATATTAAAGCCTTTTAATACGGAAATACTTTTCTGGCGTTTTCTGTTATATATAAATTTCAAATATCTGTAAATATATTTTTCCCCTATGAGTTAATAATGCCAGTAATATGCAGTAAAAAGTACTTTTTAATCATAATTTATTTAAGTTTATATTTCAAACATTTCATTTTACTCTTTGTTTTAAATTTTTTTCTGAATTTTAACAAAGTAACATCTTTTACGCCATGCTATTTCTATAGGGATTCTTTCTGATTATACTACTTAAGACCTTAGTTCATATCAGTTTGAATTATCCTATAAGACTACATAGATCAACCCCCAGCCCTCTACTTCTTTTGATCCGCATCTTTCCGCCTTCTTTTTGATAGCATTTTTAGGTGGTGTCATGGTGGGAGAAAGCATGGTGTGTTCCACTAAAGTCCACTGAGAAACGCTAATAAAACTAACAAAATCATTTGCCCTTTCTGTCCCCCCCACACACACACACACACATATAAATATATATATATATACACACATATATATATATACATATACATATATATATATAGATATATATATATATATATAAACTTTGGTCGGGGATAATGGACAGAAGCCCAGAAAATTTTATGTATATTTCCTAAAGTAATAACATTAGTGTTGATGGTCTCGATATGTAAGAGTATAAGGCTACTTACTTCTCATAATAAATTTTTATGTCCTTCTTTATATTATAAAAATTATACAGAGCTTTATATCAAATAATTATGTTATAAATAAATTAAAGCTATCTACGAAGCGAATTCTACATTACAAGGTTTTGAATTTACTTAATATTAATTTACATTAAAGAAATTGGTTCCGTCCTTTACTTGGGTACAGAATGAAAATTTTGCACATTATTGCAACATATATGGCTTAGAGTATCTGAAAACTGTATCTGGACAAAGCCTCGAAAATTATATGCATATTTCCTAAAGTAATATTGACGTCAGTGTTGGTGGTCTCGATAAAAAGCTACTTCATTTATTTATAATAAATTTTTATGACCTTTATATAATAAAAATTATGCAGAGCTTTATATCAAATCATTATATTATACGTAAATGAAAACAATCAATGAATGAATTCTGCATTAAAATTTTAATTCACTTAATATTAATTTATTACATTAAAGTAAAGTCCGCCCTTTACTTGGGGACAGAATGAAAATTTTGTACGTTATTGCCATGTATATGGATAGAGTATCTGAAACATTATTTTATTTCAGTCATATCGTATAAGTAACACAAAAATCTAGAACGTGAAATAACCATCTTGAGTGAATGAGGTAAAGTAGTAGGTTATTGCATTTTAATGGACTGTAGCATTTCAATATCAGGAAAGACCAGACGTCTAATAGATTAATACACGACTATTAACCAATGATATTACCCAAAGGTGATAGTAAATCTGCTCGTAACAGATACCGATAAAACCCATCTAAGAAAGGGTCGCAGCTAGATTTTTCGGTTTATGGAGTCATTCCAAAGCTTATATTTATTTCACGACCGATTTTGAATCATCCCTTCCACTTACCCACCAATAAACTCTTGGCAAAAGTTTTGAAAAGATGATGACTGTTAAAGACAGAATTTATCGCTACGCCGAACAATGGTTGCTGTGCTATCTGCCAACATTGGTTTAATAAACAACCCTTCAAAGGGAACCATCCTCTTCATAATGACATCATCACGTTACCAATAGCAACGAGACACAAGGGGCTCAACATTGTGCTGTCAACGGCAGCATTGCAGGAAGCCTTAGAGTATTGCCTTTTTTTTTTTATATATTCAATTCTAATATGATAACGTTCGATAAAGCTATCTGCCTTCGCTTTTATTTTGGACGGGAAACCTGCTACTTTAATTTCGATTGTGATAAGAAAATTTCGTTTTCTGTTGACACAAAGAGTTGAGCTGCGAAGTTCATTGTTTCGTTTTTGTTGCGAGTTGTTGGCATTTGGGATTAGTATTTGGTGTGCACTTACATTAATCAAAAATCTTATTTGTATCATCGCAGTATTATTACAATAATCATATAAATCTGATTTGTTTATTCTTTAGTGCGAGTTATTGCAAGATTATACAGAATTTCATAAAATAAAAAAATCTTAATTTTTGAACTATATATGGTGAGATAGAGACACTGTGAGTTGAACGTGAAATTCATTGTTTCGTTTTTGTTGCAAAGTTACTGGTATTTGGAATTAGTATTTAGTTTGCACTTATATTAATCAAAATCTTATTTGTATCATCGCAGTATTATTACAATAATCATATAAATCTGATTTGATACTATGTATTCTTTAGTGCGAGTTATTGCAAGATTATACAGAATTTCATAAAATAAAAATTCTTAATTTTGAACTATATATGGTAAGATAGAGACACTGTGAGTTGAACGTGAAATTCATTGTTTCGTTTTGTTGCGAGTTGTTGGCATTTGGGTATTTGGTTTGCACTTGCATTAATCACAGTCTTATTTGTATCTTCATAGTGTATTAGAATAATCATATAACATTATCTATTTTGATACTTTATATTCTTTAGTGGTTATTATGAAATCATACAGAATTTCAAAAAAAAAAAAAAAATCATAATTCTGTTGTCACAATGAGTCGAATGGTAAAATTCAGTGTTTCGGTTTTAATTCATTGTTTCTTTTTTGTTGCGAATTATTGATATTTAGGATTAGTAATAGGTCTGCACTTACATTAATCAAAGTCTTATCTGTATCAGCATAATATTATTAGAATAATCATAACATTATCTGTTTCGGTACTATATATTCTTTAGTGGGTTATTGTAAAAGAAAAACAGAATTTCATAAAATAAAAAAAAAAAAATCATATCGCTTAACATTTTTTTTTAGCATTTAGTTGTTAACTCATTAGGTCATATCTTATTTATGAAACCCCGGCACACAAATAAATAAACGAAACTCATGATGGAACTGAAATTAAGTTTTAGTAAAAATTAAAGTTTGCTAAAATACTTTATTTACGAATTTCACACTAGTTTACAAATAATTTAAGATAAAAAAGAATTCAGAAAACTAAACGTATCGTTTTTAGCATTTAGTTGTTAACTCATTAGGTCATATTTTATTTATGAACCTCGACTAACAAATAAATAGAAACCAGTGATGGAATTGAAATTAAGTTATAAAAATTAAAGTTTTTAAAATACTTTTCATTTACGGATTTCACACCAATTTACAAAACATTTAACGTGAATAATTTGAGATTAAAAAACGCATATTATAAAAAGAAAGAATTAAAAAAACTAAACATTTCGTTTTTGGCATTTAGTTGTTAACTCTTTTTTTTGTCATATGTTATTTATGAAACTTCGACACACAAATAAATAAAGTACACCAATGCTAGAACTGAAATTAAGTTTTAGAAATTAAAAAATTAAAATTTTTTAAAATACTTTTTATTTACGTATTTCACACCAGTTTACAAAATATTTAACATGAATAATTTGAGATAAAAAAAATATATTCTAAAAAAAAAAAAATAATTCATAAAACTAAACATTTCGTTTTTGGCATTTAGTTGGTAACTCATTGTCAAATGTTATTTATTCAAGCTTCGACAGCTTCAGAAGCATCATCATAGCAAGCTTCATAATTCGACCTACAAATAAATAATGAAACCCATGATGGAACTGGAATTAAGTTTTAGTAAAAAAATTTTAATTTCTTAAAAATATTTTTTATTTACGTATTTAACACCAGTTTACAAAACATTCATCATGAATAATGTGAGATATTAAATGGTTGATAAGCTTTGGCACCTACAATAAACATCAGGTGTCTTCTGTTTTTGTTGCTGTTGTTGCTGCCGCTATGCATTTCTTTATCTGGCTTATGTGAAATCATATTTCATGGCTTTTCTTGAATATTTTTATTTTACTAAAATTGAGTATATCATTTCACAAGGCTTGTACATCCCGTTCTCAGCTCTGTTTTCTTATAAACCAATTTTATATATGGGAATGATGTTTTTTGTTAAGCATAAAATAAAAAAAAAAAATTGTAATTCGGTGATATACAGGTATATAAGTTATTCATAAAATTTGGAATTTAATGTTAAAACAAAATGCATAGCAAGAATCTTAAAGAGTAAAAAAATAAAGAAAGAAAGAGAGAAAAATAAAGAAAAAAAGAAAAAAACCCACTATAGAATTTCAAACGGTATTATTTTCTTGAAAAATCTCATTTTCCTTTGAAATAAAATTGTCTTTGCTTTCACAAAAACGGTCTTTTACAACAATTTAACATACATTTTACATTAATCTTTCTTCTGAATTAATTTTTTTACTAAATTAATTTATAATTAATTATTTATTTTGTAAATAAATATTATGTATAACAAGGCTGGTGAAAAAAATTTAAAACCAAAGTTAAAAAAGTTATTAAGGTTATTAAACCCTACTCCTCAAAAAATACCAATATATTTTATGGGTAATAAAAATCATTGATGTGTTCAGAAAGAAGTTTAATAATAAAACTAAACGATTTTCAACAAATGTATTATTCCTTAAATACTGTATTTTATTGTAAACTGCATAACATAATAAGTAGCATAATAATAAAAAATAAACATAAAATAATAACAAAAGTAACAAAATAAACATAATAAAAATCAAACAAATGTATTTATGTTATTTTAAGCACCTTTTAGATTTCAGTGTATTAAAATAGAATCCTGAGAATTGATCACCGATTTAAATGAAAATTTCACTAAAAATATTTCCTTCTTTGAATAAAAAGAATAAATACAATAATACGAGATACAAAAAAATTCTTGTTAACATAACAAAGGATGAAATAAGAAAATATGAATAAGCATATTATAAATATTTATATGATTTTAAAAACTAAATTGCTATAGAAAATCAAAATTATATTAGTAAAAGCGATTTCAAAAAAATGCATATTATGTGAAACTTATTTCTATTACCAAGTAAATAGTTGAATTATTCGTAATATACAGTACATTACATTTAAATAGTGCATATATATAAAAGTACATTTGAAGTTACAAAATTTTATTTCAGTAATGTTTAAATTTGAAATGGACAATATATTGAAAATGTATCAAATATAATTTTTTAATATATATAAACTTTAAAATTATTGTTGTTTGTTTTAGTGTTATTTTTAATGAAAATACCTTTAATTTAATGTAAAGTGATATTTTATTTCAGATTCGTAATTTCTATTTTCATATGAATAATAATGTATATTATTTATGTTAATATATTTGTGATTTAATATATATAATATTATAATTATAATTTTATTTTATTTATAATTTTATATATTTTCAATAATAATTTATAATATATATTTTTTTAAAATATTAATTTGTTTTTTTATTATAAAGCTTATCATCTAATGATTAAGAGTTCTTAAAATACCATTCAATAGAAAATTCAATATTAAAATTAAATTATATACTTTTATTATTAAAATATAATATATAAAATATAATCCTCATTATTTAACAAATTGTACCCTGATAAAAATTCAGCTTAAATTGTGAAAACCTTTGAGAAAAACTAGAAATTTAATCTAATTCTAATTTTACTTTAATAATTAATCAATGTATTAATTTTCTTTTCTTCACTTTATCTCAACAAATATTAAAAAAAAAAAAATTTTTTTTTTTTTTTACTCTATGAAATTCAAATTATTTTTCATTTTGAAATTTGATGACACTTTGTTTTTTATCCGTAATTCAAAATTATGAGAACAACTGTTTAAAAGAATTAAATAACTATTACTGATTTTTTTATATTCGTAATTAATTCTTTACTTGCTGCTTGTTTTTTAAAAATTTTTATTTAAGAGATAAAAAATTTTATAAGGGAAATATTTTTTACTATAACATTAATATTATTTTTTATAATCTTTTTACTTTTTCTTTTTAAACTTTTATTCCTTACTTAAATAATAATAATAATAATAAAATATTATATGTACATATATATAAATATATATATCTTAAATATATATATATATATAAAATAAATATTATATTAAATATATATATATATATTAAATATATAATATAATTTTAATATTAATATATTATTAATTTATTTTATATTATATTTAATTTATATTATATTTAATTTATATTATATATATATAAATTATATATATATCTTATTCCCTTTTCTATCTAATCGATGAGCTTAAAGCTTAAGAAACTTCTCTCATTCACAAAGCAGGAGATGAGGTTGCTAAGCAACCAAGGCTCTCCGTCAACCTAGCAAATCGTCGTCGATGATTTCGACGACGATGTAATTTTCGATTCGGTTCTGTTAATTCGATTTTCGGTATTTTCTATTCGATTAATCTATATCATTAAATGATATTAATTTAAAAATTACATTTTTTAAATTCAACATTGCAAGTTTATCTTGTGTGTAATATATAGCACAAATGTAAAACATTTCCTGTAACGTAGGATATAATATTTTTAATGTAAATTCAGCTACTGCATTTTTCGTTATCATAATATTCTATGGTATTTTTCCAAATGATTATAATATTCCATTCTATACGAAATAAATTTATATATAATAAAAAATAATAAAAGTAACAGTAATTTTTTTTTTATTCCAGCTTTATTTAAAAACCATACAAAAACTTAACGTATTAGTAACTTCGATTATAAATAAAACGATTTTTAGCCTGACTTCTCCTTTTGAATATAGAAATCACTAAATTTAATTTATGTATAATTTTTATAAATTTTTTTTATCAATAAATAAATGAAAAAATAAATGTTCTTCAATTATTTATTTATAAAAAATTGATAAAAATTATAGAAATAAATTTTTAAAATAAAGATGTAGCATGTAAGTATTTATTTGAGCCAAAATCCTTAAAAAATATACCTCTGCATTTGCATAAATATTCACACAAATTTCCCAGTGTCACCAATATGAATCCAAACTATATGTTCGAAAGGCATTTGTTGTATATATTACTCAGAGTCTAGTATGCGGAATATAAATCTGTTAAATCCTGTCTATACAATACGCTTTTCTATTCGAAAAAATACCTAAAGCGTCGGTTTGCGCGAAACCTGCTTTTTTAGCTCCAAATAAATCCCCTCTTTTCACATCGGCGTGAGACAAAGCATCCTCTTTTTTTACCCCGTCCTCAATACATTCCACGGAAAACTGATGCATAAATCTCTCAGTTTCACGGACGCTCAAAAAGCATTGTGCAGGTGGTATCAAATGAATAAAAATCAAAAACTTCCAAGAAATGCCTCAGAGAGAAAGAGGTATTTTTATTCTCTCCCAGAGAGTTGAAGATGAAAAAAAAAGTGATAATAATAAAAACCTGAAGAATATGTCAGTAAAGGGTGTGAAGGCTGGAAAAATCTTGCTGACATTTCTTTTTTTTTTTTTCTACTCCAGGAACAGCTGAAGAAATAAATGATAAAAAGCTCCGTCACATCCGTTTGGAAAGATTTTTCAGGAAACGTGAAGGGAACTTTTCTTTTTTTTCTTATTTTTTTTTCCTTTCTTTTTTTTTTTAGTTTCTCTCTTGGACTATAATGATACCGAGATTTCTGGTGTAAGTTTACGAAATCCAAGAATTCTATTTCACGGAATTTTATTCCTCAGAACATGAACCCAAAGGAAAAATCAAAATTGTCCCTTCCCTTCTTCGAGTTCAGATTTTAGTAAAAACAAGTTGGGGATGTTTTGATTTTTTACTGGCAACACAATGGCGTGAAAATTGACTGTCAAAAATTGCATGACCGAATTCGTTGGTTTTTATTTTATTTATTATTTTTTTCAGAAGAGAATGATTCTGTAGTCATCTATATTTGAAAACTTATTGAAAGGTGGAAATCAAATGGATTTGAAATATCTTAAGGTTCTCAATTAGTATAGCTTAAAACATTATGCAGGGTTATTTCTGCTTCAATTAAGTAAGCCATTTACAAAAACAACATTTTAATAAAAAATTCGAAACGAAAAATAAAAATTTAATAAAACAATGAAAACGTAGGATATAATATATTTAATGTGAATTCAATTACTGCATTTTACATTATAATTTTCTGTGGAGTTTTTCCAAATGATGTTATAATATACAATTCTCTAAAAATATATATAATAAAAAATAAGAGTAACTTTTTTTTTTCAGTTGTATTTAAACACATACAAAAAAATACTTTGACGTATTAGTAAATTCTATTTTTAAATTAAAAAAAGTTTTAGCCTGACTTCATCTTTTGAATATAAAATTCATTAAATTTAATTTATGTGAAATCTTTTAAGTGTAATTTGTTTCATTTTTAATAATAAACCTCCATTCATGAGATTTGTGTAAATATTTATGCAAATGCAGCGTCATATTTTGTAAGAATTTTTGCTGAAACAAATACATACATGCTACATCTTTTTAGCATGTATGTATTTGTTTCAGCATTAAATACTTAAAAATATGCCACTCCATTTGCATAAATATTCACACAAATTTACCATTGTCAACTATATGTTGAAAGGCATTTGCTGTATATATTACTTAGAGTCTATTATGCGGAATATAAATCTGTTAAATTCTGTCTATACAATACGCTTTTCTATTCCGAAAAAATACCTGAAGCGTCGGTTTGCGCGAAACCTGCTTTTAGCTCCAAATAAATCCCCTCTTTTCTCATCGGCGTGAGACAAAGCTCCCTTCTTTTTCCCCGTCCTCCAATACATTCCACGGAAAACTGATGCATAAATCTCTCAGTTTCACGGACGCGCAAAAGCATTGTGCAGGTGGTATCAAATGAATAAAAATCAAAAACTTCCAAGAAATGCCTCAGAGAGAAAGGGGGTATTTTCTTCTCTCCCAGAGAGTTGAAGATGGGGAAAAAAAAAAGTGATAATAATAAAACCTGAGGAATATCTCAGTAAAGGGGGTGAAGGCTGGAAAAATCTTGCTGACATTTCTTTTTCTTTTTTTTTTCCTTTTCTCCAGGAACAGCTGAAGAAATAAATGATAAAAGCTCCGTCACGTCCGTTTGGAAAGATTTTTCAGGAAACCTGAAGGAACCTCTCTTTTTCTTTTTTTCTTTTTTCAAGTTTCTTTCTTGGACTATAATGACACTGAGATATCTGGTGTAAGTTTACGAAATCCAAGAATTCTATTTCGCGAAAATTTTATTCCTCAGAACATGAACCTCAACGGAAAAATCAGAATCGTCCCGTCCCTTCTTCAATTTCAGATTTTAGTAAAAACAAGTTGGGGATGTTTTGATTTTTTACTGGTAACACAATGGTGTGAAAATTGACTGTCAAAAATTGCATCATCGAATTCGTTCATTTTTTTTATTTATTTATTAATTTATTTTTCAGAGGAGAATTTTCTGTAGTCACCTATATTTGAAAACTTGTTGAAAGGTGGAAAGCAAGTAGTCTTAAAATAGATTTGAAATATCTTAAGATTCTTAATTCGTATAGATTAAAACATTTCTGATTCAATTCAGTAAGACATTTAAATAAACAACAACATTTTAATGAATATTTCGAAACAAAAAATCAAAATTTAATAAAAATTTAGAACGAAAAACCAAAATGTTATTTTTCTAAATGATTATAACATTCAATTCTTTCAAAAATTAAATTTATATATAATAAAAATATAACAGTAATTTTTAATTCCAGCTGTATTTAAACCCCTACAGAAAACTTTGACTCATTAGTAACTTATTTAAATTAAAAAGATTTTTAGAATGACTTACATCTATTGAATATTAAATTCCTTAAATTTAATTTATGTCTAATATTTTACGTGTAATTTTTCATTTTTTTAAAATAAATCTCACAAATAAGTTTTAAAAGTAAAGATATAGTATGTATATTTGTTTCAGCAAAAATTATGCCACTGCATTTCCATAAATATTCACACAAATTTAGCAGTGTCACCCATATGAATCAAACTATATGTTCGAGAGGCATTTGCTGTATACATTACTCAGAATCTAGTATGCGGAATATAAATCTGTTAAATCCTGTCTATACAAATACGCTTTTCTATTCGAAAAAAATACCTGAAGCGTCGGTTTGCGCGAAACCTGCTTTTAGCTCCAAATAAATCCCCCTCTTTTCTCATCGGCGTGAGACAAAGCATCCCTCTTTTACCCCGTCCTCAATACATTCCTGGGTTCTTCACGGAAAACTGATGCATAAATCTCTCAGTTTCACGGACGCGCAAAAAAGCATTGTGCAGGTGGTATCAAATGAATAAAAATCAAAAACCTCCAAGAAATGCCTCAGAGAGAAAGAGGTATTATATTCTCTCCCAGAGAGTTGAAGATGGAAGAAAAAATTGATAATAATAAAACCTGAGGAATATGTCAGTAAATGGGGTGAAGGCTGGAAAAATCTTCCTGACATTTCTTTTTTTTTCTTTTTTTTCTCTCCAGGAACAGCTGAAGAAATAAATGATAAAAGTTCCGTCACATCTGTTTGGAAAGATTTTTCAGGAAACCTGAAGGGAACTTTTCTTTTCTTTCTTCTTTTTCTTTCATTTTTTTAAGTTTTTCTCTTGGACTATAATGATACTGAGATATCTGGTGTAAGCTTACGAAATCCAAGAATTCTATTTCACGGAAATTTTATTCCTCAGAAATTGAACCCCGATGGAAAAATCAAAATTGTCACGTCCCAAAATCTTCAAGTTCAGATTTTAGTAAAAATAAAATGGGGATGTTTTGATTTCTTTACTGGCAACACAATGATATGACTGTTGACTTTCGAAAATTGCATCACCGAATTCGTTCGCTTTTATTTATTTATTTTTTTTAAAAAGAGGATTTTTTTGTAGTCATTTATATTTGAAAACTTATTGAAAGGTGAAAATAAAATAGATTTGAAATATCTGAAGATTCTCAATTAGTATAGGTTAAAACATTATGCAGGGTTATTCCTGCTTCGATTCAGAAAGCCATTTAAAAAACACACAACATTTTAATAAAAATTTAGAAACGAAAATAAAAATTTAATAAAAATTTCCAACGAAAAATTAAAATGGTATTTTTTCCAAATGATTATAAGATTCAATTCTTTAACAAATAAATTTATATATAAAAAAAAAAAAAAAAAGGTGAGTCTTTTGTTCCAGTTGTATTTTAAACCCATAGAAAAAACCTTGACGTGTTAATAACTTTGATTTTAAATTAAAAAAGAGTTTTAGCCTGACTTCCCCTTTTGAATATAGAATTAATTAAATATATAGCACAAATATAATAAATGTCCTGTAACATAGGATATAATACATTTAATGTAAATTTAGCTAATGCATTTTACGATGTTATAATATTCTGGGGTATTTTTCCAAATGATTGTAATATTCAATACTTTAACAAATAAATCTTTATATATAATAAAAAAAAAATAACAATAATTCTTCTATTCCACTTTTATTTAAAACCATACAACAAACATTGATGCATTAGTAACTTCGATTTAAATTAAAAAGATTTTTAGCCTCACTTCAACCCTTTGAATATAAAATTCATTACATTTAATTTTTGTGTATTCTTCCATGTGTAATTGTTTTTATTTTTTTTAAAAATAAATCAAAGGAATAAATTTTTAAATAAAGATGTAGCATGTATGTATATGTTTCAGCCAAAATTCTTAAAAAAAATATATGCTACTGCATTTGCATAAATATTCACAATTTACCAGTGTCACCCATATGAATCCAAACTATATGTTCGAAAAGTATTTGCTGTATATATTACTTAGAGTCTACTATGTGGAATATAAATCTGTTAAATCCTGTCTATACAATACGTTTTTCTTTTCGAAAAAATACCTAAAAAATTACAAGTTTAAACATTACAAGACAAACGTTACAAACATTACAAGTTTACCTTGTGTGTATTATACAGCACAAATGTAATAAATTTCCAGTAAAATAAGGTATAGATATCTAATGTAAATACAGCTATTGCATTTTACGTTATTATAATATTTTGCAGTGTTTTTTTCAAACGTTTATAATATACAGTTCTTTTAAAAATAAATCTTTATATAATAAAAAATAAAAATAATTTTTTATTCCAGGGTATTTAAACCCATGCAAAAAACCTTTGACGTATTAAAAACTTAATTACATACATATTTAATTTATGTGTAATCTTTTATTAATGTTTTATAATAAATCTTAAGAATAAATTTTTTAAATAAAGATGTAGCACATATGTATTTGTTTCAGCAAAAATCCTTAAAAATATGCCATTGCATTTCCATAAATATTCACACAAATTTAGCTGTGTCACCCAGATGAATCCAAACTATATGTTCGAGAGGCATTTGCTGTATACATTACTCAGAATTTAGCATGCGGAATGTAAATCTGTTAAATCCTGTCTATACAAATACGCTTTTCTATTCCGAAAAAATACCTGAAGCGTCGGTTTGCGCGAAACCTGCTTTTAGCTCCAAATAAATCCCCTCTTTTCTCATCGGCGTGAGACAAAGCATCCTCTTTCTTTCCCCGTCCTCAATACATTTCCTGGGTTCTTCACGGAAAACTGATGCATAAATCTCTCAGTTTCACGGACGCGCAAAAAGCATTGTGCAGGTGGTATCAAAAGAATAAAAATCAAAAACTTCCAAGAAATGCCTCAGAGAGAAAGAGGTATTTTCTTCTCTCCCAGAGAGTTGAAGATGGGAGAAAAAAGTGATAATAATAAAACCCGAGGAATATGTCAGTAAAGGGGGTGAAGGCTGGAAAAATCTTGCTGACATTTCTTTTCTTTTTTTCTTTTTCTCCAGGAACAGTTGAAGAAATAAATGATAAAAGCTCCGTCACATCCGTTTGGAAAGATTTTTTCAGGAAACCTGAAGGGAACTTTTCTTTTCTTTCTTTTTTCCTTTCTTTTCTTTTTTTTTTTTTTTTTCAAGTTTCTCTCTTGGACTATAATGATACCGAGATATCTGGTGTAAGTTTATGAAATTCAAGAATTCCATTTCACGGACATTTTATTCCTCAGAACATGAACCCCAACGGAAAAATCAAAATTGTCCTGTTCGTTCTTCAAGTTCAGATCTTAGTAAAAACCAGTTCTTGGATGCTTTGATTTTTTTTTACAGGCAACACAATGGTGTGAAAATTGACTGTCAAAAAATTGCATCACCGATTCTTCGCTTTTATTTATTATTTTTTTTCGGAAGAGAATTTTTCTGTAGTCATTTAATTTTTCTGTATTTGAAAACTTATTGAAAGGTGGTATTTGGTGGAAATAAGTTAAAATAGATTTGAAATATCTTAAGGTTTTAATTAGTATAGTTTAAAACATTATGCAGGGTTATTTCTGGTTCAGTTTAATAAGCCATTTAAAAAAATACAATATTTCAATAAATTTCCTGTTATGGTAACTTACTGAATAAAATTTAAAATTGTTCAAGTTCTATATTAGTTTTCTATAACTCGGGGGCGCAGGTTTCGGGTTCGAGCGGTGCCATCGATGTTTGTAGTGGTTGATACTCCATTTTAAACCTTAGGTCTCCATTTAATATGACTACTACTATTACAACCCCACGCCACATCACTGTGCTTAGAGCTGAGTTGCCCCTTTACAATTTGGGAATGACGGTCTCTAAGTTCATATGAAAAAGGGACATACGGTTCAAAGTGGTTTTCGGCATCAGAAACCTGTTGTACCGAGCGCCAGAATGTTAGCCGCTAGGCCATCAGGCCCCTCATCTAATATGACTGTAGAGAGTGGGCGTAGGGTTGAGATCCCCATCCCGTAAAAGGAACCATCTCCTGTCTCGAAATCATCTAGTAAGCAGATGGTCTTGGTCCAATATGGAGCAGTTGGGTCAATGTAGAAGGACTCTGCAACAATATATGATCAAGAATCTGTTATAATTTTAGAACATTTTTATTAAAATTTGCATGTAAGATAAAATTTTTTATAAAGGATAAAAATATTTGTTAATACGCACAAATAAATTTAAAATGCTTGTATTTTAATTAAGAAATTTTAAAAAATAGAAATATTAACGGAAAGTAGTGATAAATGTAAACTAAAATAAATCAAGAGCTATAATATAAAAAGGTATTTTTGTAAGAAATATTTGACATTATTATAAAGTTTGGAAATGCCACATTTTCTTCTGTATTTTCCCTATTGTACAATTTCGTTATTTTATTTTTTTATTATTTATTTTCAGGATTTAATTATTGGACTGCATATATATGAAAAATTACCATTTTTAAACATTATTTTTTATAAAATACAATCCATTAAAATGTTTTCAATTGCCACAAAAATACTTCTCAGTGTGTATTAAAAATTATCGGGATGCATTTGTAAATAATACTTTAACAGCTTAATACAATACATTCATTACAAGCAATCTAAAAATTGGATATGTCAATATATCGGTTTTTAAATATATTCCAATACTTTTTGAGACCTTAATGAGAAATATATTGGTGCTATTTGAAAGTATTTATCAATATTGTTTTTTAAAAATTAATGTTTAATGAAATAATTCTTCTTCTCTCCTATCTAACTCTATAAAAAAACTTTTATTCTAAAAACTAATTAACAAGGAAAAGATTTTGTTTAAATAATTATCGTTTTTTTTTGTTTTTTTATGTGTCCAATTCTATTCATATGAATTCAGTTCTGAAGTTTTGTAATTTGCAATATACTGTTACCAACGAAATTTCCATTTCGCTTATAAAGAAATGTGGAAAAAAAAAACTTTTTATTGACTCACTTTTGAAAACAATGAATGAGCATACTTGTTTAGTAACTAAAGACAACCACTAATTGTCTTGTAGATGGAAAGTAACACCTAAAGATTATTTGGCGTGTTTCCATTATTGACAACTGCCTGATCTATAACATTAATAGACCACACAGGGATCATTAACAGATGTCTCATCTTGTGCAATTAAACAATTTCTTTTTATTGATTACACGATATTCATACAAAATTCAAACTAATGAACATAAATAGGTATATTCCCAATAGTTCGTCTTAAAAAACACTTTGGTCGTCTCGTAAGGGATATAAGAGGCTTTGATCACTAAAGATCAAAACTGTGGTGAGATTTGTCTAGCCATATTTTAAGATATTCTTCAGTTTATTGTAGTAACAGTTTGAATATGTTTTACGTAGTCAAACGTATTGAATATAAACTGTTGGTATATATATACCAACAATTTAATTTCAATGCGTTTCTGCAATGCAATGCGTTCTTCTTTAATTTCAATGCGTTTAATTCAAACTGTTGGTGTGTGCGTGTGTGTGTGTTGGTATATATATATATATATATATACACTCAAGAGTTATGACCACCTGTCAATAATGAGTTGGCCCACCTTTGGCGCGCAACACAGCTTCAACCCATGGATCAATACCACCACTTAATACCAGTTTAAATACCACTTGCACCTGATAAAATGCCTTCCACGTCATTCAGGCGAGTTCATGGCAAAATGTAGGGGTGGTCATAATGTTTTGGCTCTTGAGTGTATATATATATATATATACCAACAGTTTAATTTCAATGCGTTTGACTACGTAAAGCATATTCAAACTGTTACTACAATAGGCTGAAGAATATCTTAAAATATTGTAGTAACAGCTTGGATATGCTTTACGTAGTCAAACGCATTGAAATTAAACTGTTGGTATATATTCTAGCTAGATCAGCTCAGTGATATTTATAAATTTGTTATACATTTTTATATAGAGATTTTCGTTTATTGTTTTTTTTTTTTTTTTAGTTATTGCTCGGTTTTATTGATTTTATTTGCGTCTTTTCATATTTATTATATATTTCTTTCTTCATTTAGTTAATTTAATTTTCTTTTAATTTTTTTTTTCTTCCTTATTTTGAAATTTAGTAGTTTCCATTTATTTTTACTTTTTTTAATATATTTGCTACTGAATTTTGGATGAATATTACATTGTGTTTTTAAAGAGATGATTGCGTCGTTTCTAAAAGATTTGAAATGATAATTGATAATGAGATTTTATGATATTATAAATACTCTTCTCTTTAATTTTTTTTTAATTTTTAGTTTTTATAAAAGACTTTTTTCTTTATAAATATCCCCAAAGTTATTTATTATAAGTTTATTTACTAAATTCAGACAACGCTTGTTAATATATGAAGTTATATTTTATTATTTTACTTCAAGAAGTCACTTCTTCGGTTTCAAAAGAATAAGGATGTTTCTTTATTTATTAAATGATTTTTTTTTCTTATTACTACTTATTATTTATAAAATTTAATTCTTCCTTTATTTATTATTCCTTTACTTTTACTTTATTTACTTATTTATTTTACTTATTTTATTATAATATTTTATTATTACATTAAAAATATGTAAAAAAGAATTTAATTAAATGTAAAACAATATACATTAGTTATTTGAAGTATCCATTATTTGAATAACATACCCTTTATTCATATTATTAAACATCCAGAATATTCTTTTTTATTCTTTCAATTCTTATAAAAAAAATATGGCATTAAAATGTTTTTAATGTTATGCATTAGGAAATAATTACTTTTATAAAAAAAAAAGGGAACATTTTTGGAGAAAAACATTGTTTTCTGCAGAATTTTTAAGTTAATACTATCTAAAATATTCATTCTTTTAATTTTGCATTTAATATAAAATGAGAAATATTTAATTGCATAAGTCTAGAAGTACACCATAACACCATAATCATATGGACATTTTTAATTTATTAAATGCATTAAATATTCGATATAATTTATTCTGTTATAAAAAGTATCTTTTGACACATAAAATTAATGTGTCTAAAAGATACTTTATGTATTTAATATGAGTATTTTTAAAAAATTAAAAGAAAACCTTTGAAATGAAAATGTTTGCCACATTTTTTCTTTTTTAATATTGGATTTTTCTTTGTTAATAAAAGACTTGAAAGGAACTGATTTTTTTAGAGCTTTACTTTTTTTCGCATTTGTGTTATTTCTGTAAAATATCCTGCCTTTAGATGTCAACTCCCATGTTTAATAAGAGGTATGAAAAATAGTCTTTTAACATTTGAAACATTAGCCCAGTGCTGCCACCTATCGTACTAATTTTTAAGATAATCGATAATTTACTCGTAAGGTTTATTGCTGTGAACTAAAAACTAGACAAATTTCTAAAAACTTATTCAAATCAAATATTTTTGAAAAATTGTTTTAATTAATTCAATACAATCAATATTTCTTTAAATATACTTTTAAATATTTTCTATCTAAATTATGATTATAAACGTATTAAAAAATTATTTATTGAGTCAACTTCCTTTCTGTTGAACTTATATTTAAATTATTTATTTAAATAATTCTTACAGCATTTCTCTGTGTATTTTATGCAGTTTTAAATGAGCAAAACATATTGAATATGCTTGTTAATTATGCATCTAAGTTGAGAAAATAAAATCTAACGGTATTAAAAATTTAAATATCTAACAGCTTACAAATCTAACGGTTAAAAATTTTAATACTTTAAAAATTTTAAATGTTATACATTAGAAAATAATTAAAAGTATTGCAAAAAGTAATGCAAAATAAATTAAAAAATGTACTAGTAAAAGTACAATTGCATTTGTAAATATTTTTTATAAAATATTGCAAACACGAAATAATAACTATTCCAAATTTATTGTTAGAGAGAATTTTTTTAATTTTTTTTCACATACTCAAAGTGATTAATGCTAAAGTGCCTAAACGATGTTTTCCTCCTACGCACTGGTCCTGTGGCGTTCAGAAGAAATGGTCAGTAGGCCACCAGACTCTAACCTGAGAGGAAGTACATTGCAATTCGCTCTCCTGCTGAGAGAAGTTTAGTTTATAGTTTCTCATCCCGAGAAGAAATATATTTAGCGCAACCCTGCTTAATAGTTGACCTACAGGCTCTCACCCGGAGAGAAAGTATATTTTGCGCATCCAGCGCGTACCTGAGTATCGGATTTTCGGCTTAGAAGAGGAATCATTCCACGAATCTATAATTATATGTCTTTAAATGGGTTAAATATTGTATGCGTATTGTGTTTGCGCGTGTGTAAATAAAACTATAAATTCTCCAAACTGTGCCTCAAGTATTTCGACACAACCACAACCAGTTACAATCCAGCTGCCCAACTTGCACCCTACAGTATAGAGAGAACTTTTTAAAATGTTTTTCACACACTCTAAAAGATTAATCCTGCCTAAACTTGGAATTTTCATAGTTGATAATGAAACTCCACATTTTATTACACTGTGCCTTCTCTGGTACATTGTTTGTTAAAAGTGTAACACATTTTCTTTTAAATTCTGTAATACGATGCTACAAGTATACAATTTTAAATGTTTTAATACTTTCCGCCTTACCTTTTACAGAAATTAAAATTTTTGATTTGAAAATAAAATATTTATTTTATCAAGAATTAATTGTATTTTTCCTTTCTAAAAAAAAATTACATTTAAATTGCAATGTAAGTTGGTCGGCAAATCCTTCTTTTGACTCCAAAAGGTGAAAATAATTAAACTTGGTCCGTTACTCACGGGTATGTTTCTTAGGAGGCTTGTTCAGCAGATATTTTTTATAACATATGATCATTATGACTTTTTTTGGGCCAAATATTCGAAATTACATTGTGAAATTTTCCTTAGTTTCATCAATGTATTTTTCATCGTCAAAGTAAGTGATGTATTGTTAATTAAATGTATGTATTATTATTTAATTACTTTTATTTAATCATTTTTAGTTATCATTGGTTGTCTCATTTTTAATAATCGATAGTTATAATCCTTTCACATTTGATACTGAAAACTATTTATTTCTAATTCATGTTACAATTCTTAATCTACATGTTACAAAAATTTATCATGCATTATTTGTGCATTTAATTATTAGAATTATTAATTTCTCTGCAATTTCAGGAGCCATAATCCTTATATTATATCACGAGAAATCTACTAAATAATAAAAAATAACTAAATCAATCGCTCAAATTATTGATGTAGTTGGCACTTCTCAAGAAGTAGATATATTGAATATAAATCGAAACTTGTTCCAATTATTAAGACAATTATTCTTGTGGTCTTCCAGATATTGCTATTAGAGAGTTTGGAGAATTTTCAACAGAAAGTGCACCGACTGCAAATGTAGGGAATTTTCGCGCTCTGTTAAGTGAAAGAATCGACTTGGTGATTCAGTTTTACAGTTTTAATTATTCATTTTCAGTACTTTTCCAAAACTGTTACTTATATAAGTTGGAATATTCAAACCAAATGATATCTGCTTGTAATAAATTAATTCTACGAGACAGATAGGACGAGATATAAATTCCGAAGAGTGTATTCCCATATTAGTCAATGAAACCAGTAATATATCTACAATCGAACAGTTTTCTTAATGCATTTGTTATGAAAATTATAAAATAAATAAATAAAGTATGCGAACAATTTTTACAGTTTGTACTTGTCACAAATACATCACGAAAAACTTTGGAGAATACGTTAATTGAATGCCTTGAAAATTATGAAATAAATTTATAACTTTTATGGGAAGTTATGTTAGTGTGACTGCCATGAATAGAAAAATTTAATAATCATTTCAAAATTAAATCTTTAAGCTCTCTATGTGCATTGCTTCCCAGTACTGTAGTACATTGTACTACAGTTTGAATTTGACAATAGAAAATGCTATAAAAGTGAAATATATTGGAGAATCATTAAACATAAGTTATGAAACTTATAATATTTTAGTTCAAAATTTATAATATTTTTACTCCAAAATGTACAAAAGTTTTACTCCGAAATTTTTAACATTTTTACTCCAAAATTTATAAAATGTTTACTCAAAAATGTATAATATTTTGTACTCTGAAATTTATAATAAATTTACTCAAAATTTATATACTTTTAACTCTAAAATTTATAAAATTTTAACTCTAAAGTTTATAATATTTCTACACCAAAATTTATAACGTTTTTACTGCAAAGTTTTAAATATTTTTCGCACTCGAAATCACTTCTCTGTCGCACTCCGAATTACATCATAAAAACGTATTGATAACAAAAATTGAATATGCCTCAGTATAGAACATAAAAAAATTATGACGGCCATGTTACGACAGCCTACTAGATAAATGCTAGAACTCTTAGAACTTGCACTAATGCTAGAACTCTAGTTCACAGTCTGGAAGACAGAGATACGTCGCCTACATCTAAAATATTAGTACATATTTTGAGCCGTTTTAATGTCGTCCCATGTATTAGACAAATTGTTTGGAAATACATTTTCTTTGTGTAAATAGTTACAAACATCTGATAATGAACTTTTATGCTGCAATAAATTAGTTTCATTTGAAAAGATTCCGAAATTCATTTTAAAAATTCTTTTACTTGTTGTTTGTGATGTAACTGAAAAATTCAACTTTAAAATAAAGAAGACCCGGGGACTTACTTTCTAGGAAATATCAGCCTATTCGATTGAAATTTTTTTCAAAAACAATACTTATATCATTTTTAGATTAATTGTTGAACTAACTGAAAGAGAAGTTTAATTAATTCCAGACCTATATTACTAATTTTATTGATGCACTTTTCCAAGTAAGAATAAATTGACGAAAACAAAGTTACATAAATTCACAAATTTGTGTAAATTTTATAATATCTTAACTAGCACGTCCATTTTAGAAAAAAATAAAAATTTTGGTTCTAAAACTGCACTATGCAAAAACGAAATTGAAGCATAGGCTAATGCAGCATTAATAATATATATCCTAACTTACATTTCTTACTAATTTATTCTCTGCCTTCGTCATGGTGCGTATATCAAAAAAACATTTTCAATGTTACGAGGATTGAAAACCTATTTGAGAGACATAGTAGAGAAAGAACGTATAAATGGATTAAATTTATTAAATATTCATCGAAATATTGAAGTGGGCATAAATGACATAATTGATGAGCTGACGATCAAGAGAAAAGAAGAATTTTAATTTATAATTTATTTACGTAACTTTTTTTTCCCCTTAGAAATTAAATTTTTTTTATTTTTTGTGTATCACTTTTTAGCTATAGTGTTCACTTTCTTATGTATTTGAACTAAATTAGAGCAATGTAAAAATTATATTAATATTTTCCATTTTACATACATTTTCGATTATTTATAATTTAGAATGACCTATTGAGGTTTCTTAAATAGTTAAACTTTATTTTGTTGAGCCCCACCTAAAAAATCCTTGGTACACACCTTCATACACACGCACACATATAGATATGCATGTGGGGGGTGTATCTATGGAGGTGTGCACCAAGGATTTTTTTTTTCGGAGGGACTCAACAAAATAAAAGTTATATATATATATAATGTCCTTTATGAAGAATATGAAAATTTATGTAAAGTAAATTTTTGGCTTTGTTATACAAACTAATCATGTTTTTAAAGAATTGTTTTTTCTATACTCTTCTTTACAGTATTCGCTGGTCTTGGGAAAAGGTTTAGCAAAGCAAACGATGATAAATATTTCATGTAATGTTAACAGCAAATTAAATTAAAATATTTAAAGAAGTTAATTTTCACAGTAAAAAGCAAGCCTTTTAGTGTCTTCTATTTTAATCGTAACTCGAAATTAATAATTGGCTTTCATTTGTCTTAATAGTATTATAATTTAAAAAATTAATTATCTATCAAATTTATTTTATTCTGAAAACCTTTGAAATTTATAATTTTTTTTTCGATATTTTAATGAAATTTGTGGACTTTTGCTTATTTTCATACAGAAATATTTAACTTTGACATGCAAACATATTACGACAAATGTTATAAGTAATGACAATGATTCTTTTAAAAATGTCAAGTACTTAGAAAAGGTAGAAATTAAATGAATTTAAAAGGTTTTTATGTAAGTGTATCTTACATATAAAACGATAACTCTGAAAATGGTGAGCATTAAGCTAGTGAGCATTAGGGCGGAGGTTCAATCCGATGGCAGCTTTGTTGTAAACATCATCATAACTGGCTCGGCAGTCCGTTGTGGGCCTTGGCCTTCTTTAAAAGATCCAGCCAGGCTGTTCTCCTCATGGCTGTGGACCTCCAGTTTTAGATCTTAATCAGAATCTAAACTGTAGACCCATCTCTTTTTTAGGTCTTCCCCTTGTCGTTGTTCAAAGGGGATTGCATTGAAAACCTTTAAAGCAGATTTATCACATTCCATTCTCATGAAATGACCTGTTGTTGTAGACACTACTCTCAAAAGCAAGGACACCCGTTAGCGTTTGTAATATTCAATTTACTTGGCTTGTTAGTCGGACTACCTGATGGGAATTTTCCTGGTTTTCTCCCTTACAATACTCAAATGCGGGGTAGTCCCCCTAAAACTCTACCCGGAAAAAGGTAGACCCTGCCAAGTCAAACTACTACCCATGGATGCATCCATCACAGCAGATGCTGCCCCTTTCTCTCCATCCATGAGTAAATTACTCATGGGATGTCCATCTGGCACTGCAGTACACTGAGGATTAGACACAGCAATACTCTGAAAATGTTTTGGCAACCAAGTAGAAATTTTTACTTATAAATTTAAGTAATTTATTAATTAAGTATTTTACTATTTAAGCTTTATTGTATTAAGTTAAAAATGGCGGTAACATATGTCTGGTCTCCTCTAACATTAGGACGTTAACATTATTTCGTTGTACTCTATTAACATTATTTTGTTGTACTCTATTAACATTATTTTGTTGTACTCTATTAACATTATTTCGTTGTACTCTATTAACATTATTTCTTGTACTCTATTATTTCGTTGTACTCTATTAACATTATTTCGTTGTACTCATTTTCAACAAACATTCTTCTCACGTTGAAGTGAAGAAGTATGACAAAATTGATGACTGTGACAAAATGTTTGAATAGTCTTACATAATAGAAATGAGAAGGATGTTTTGGAAATGTAATTTTTTAACGTTTTGAGAGTAACCGAGACACGGTTGCATTAAAATACAAAAATTGTCTCTTTGTGACTTTACATTGATATTATCTTATTGTTTTGAAATAAAATATATTTAAAAATAACTTTAACACTGGAATGTCTTGAATATAAAAATTGTAAATACATTTTTTAAAAGGAAATTTTATTTAAATCGCGGTATAAGTTTTATATTTAATGAAAAATATCTACATTTTAAATTTATCCTCATCACTGACACGGTAGTTAATATTCATTATCCTTAGGCTATGCGTCGGACTCATTAAAAACTTTACAAATAATGTTTTTCTTTCTTATTAATAAATAATTTAAATTTATGACTTCTTCGGAAAACTTTTAGTTTAAGTTTAAATTCATTTCATTAAAAAGAAAAAGAAACTTAATTCACAAAAAAACAATATAATAATAAAGATTATTTGTTTGAAGTAAAATACTGCGATAAAAAAATATCGTGATATTTCTTTCTTAAAAAGAAGGCCCATTCTTGAAAACAAATGAAAATAAATGAAACTTTTACAATTGAAAATCACACATAATCCCCGTCCAGTCATTAATATCTCGAAAAAAAAATCGATTACTTTTTTTAAGAGTAATTGTTGTTGCATTTACACATTTATGTTGCACACCACACACACGAATGTTGCATTTATCTTGATTTAAAAATTTTGTTATTCTTAGTGGAAATTTTAAAATATAAAAAATAATTTCCGTCATCATATTTTTTATGTTTCACCAAGGAGTTCTTATAAATGGCTATTTTTCTAGCTATATAAAAGCAGACTGCCTTTGGTGTCAGCATAAACATATCAATAAGGGCTTAAGAATAGGGTTATATTCATCCGAGATAAACTTTTTTTACCATAAAATTACTTATAAATTACAATGGTTATAATGAAATATCATAAATCCTATTGTTGTGTCTAATCCTTTAGTGTCCTGCAGTGCAGGACAACATTCTACGTGTAATCTACTCATGGATGGATGAAAAGAGGCAGCTTCTGTTGAAATGGAGCACCCGTAGGTAGAAATCTGACTTGGATCTGTGTCAATTAAGAAGGAGGACAATGTCTTCCGGGAGGACTTTTAGAGGGAATTACCACGCATTTGCATATCGTATGCAAGAAAATCGGGAGAACTTCCGCCAGGTAGTCCGACTAACAAGGTAAAATGTTGAACATCCCAAACGCCATCGAGTTTCCTCGTTTTTGAAAGAGTCTACAACAAAGCCGCCAGCGGATTGAACCTCCGCCCTAATGCACACCAGCGGAGCACATTTCCAATGAGCCACTAGTCAGGCACCATGAAGCCTATACAATAAATAAAAAGATAATTTTATATAATTGCAATGATATAAAAAGATAATTTTATATAATCGCAGGAAAATATTTGTATCGAATTTAAAGAAAATTTTTATTAGAAAATATTGACTTTAGAATATTGAATATTGAATTGAAAATATTGAATAGTATGAATTTAGTCATGTTCAATTATCATTTCATAGAAGTATAACATTTGTTTTTTGATCAGAATAGTCTGTTTAAAGATAGCAATTGACTCATAAATTAATTTTTAAATTTTAAAAATTAACTTTATAAAATGTAATAAAAATTTTATAGTAATTAATACATTAAACTAAATGACCTTAAATTGCAGTAAATATTTTTCATTGCCAAAATCGCCAATTTTTCTGCTTATGTTGCCAAATTTAGTCATAATTTAATCGCTGTTTAGTTTATACTATTCAAATATTATAAAGCAAAAGCATTTCTTACAAATAATAATGTATATTAATGCATATTGCAAAGGGAAGCCTGATGGTCTAGTGAAGATCTCTGGTCTTCTGAGTCACAAGCTTTGGGCTCGAGTCCCGCCTGTGCCATGGATGCATGTGGTATTTCGGAATCCACTTTAAGCCATTGGTCCCGATCTAATATATGTAGAGCATTGGTCGTACAGCTGAAAACCCTACCATTTAAAAAGAAAACGGCCTGATAGCCAATTGGTTAGCACTTTGATCTTTGTTACCACAGGCTTCAGGTTCGAATACTGACGGCGGCATGGATGTTTGTTAGTGGTTAGGAATCCATATTAAACTGTAGGTCCCAGTCTAATCAGCTTAAAGCGTGCAAAAAATAACAGTAGAGCGACAAACTAAACCTAAAAAGAAAGCATTTCATGTTTGACAATCTGCCAGTAGGCAGACGGTCTTTGCCCACCATAAGATTATTGTGCCAATGAAGGAAAAGATGTATTATTTTTTTATGTATCATTATAATAATATTATTTCTTTTTTATCGAAACATACTTATTTTTTTTATACATAAAACGAGATTTTTTTACTCAGTAAATATTAATTTGGGAAAAGAAATGTGATTAAAAATTCATTGTTATAATAATTATTTATTAAAACAAATTTTTTTGAAGTATTTTGCGAAAACTGGGCTATTAAAAAAATCTATTAGTTGGTACATTTACTTCTTTGGAAACGTGTTTAATTTTTTTTTTTTTCCTTTCATCTTTATACAAGTACATCGCATTATCAAAATCGTCATAAAAATATTGCAAAAATAAACAAGAACATAAATATACTAAAGAAAGAAAGACTGTCTCGAACACTGGACGTATTTCTTTATTTAATAATTTTTGCGATGACATAAAATATTATTCTGGGACCCAAATAAAAATAAATTGATGAGAAAAGCGTGTTCGGTGCAGGAAAGTGTTACAGCTTGGTGCCACTGGAAAAGAAACCAGGAAAGAAGATATCAACCAAAGACTCTACTTTTATTTTTCAAAGTTAACAGTTTTTTAAATGCAGCAGTTTTAAAATAATATTTTTAATTGCATCATTATTTTTTGATTCGTCAAACTATGGAATATAATTTTTTTTATTTGGATTAAGTTCACAGACAGCTGCTAGTAGACAAAAAAAAAACCGGACTGCAAAAATATTTTGAAAAATGCAAACTCTTATCAATGTTTAAAAATGGTAACAAAAGTTTTTCATCCCCTTAAGCGTTTGCATTATTTTACATATTTATTTTGCTTTTTGCAATTTATGGTAGTATATTTTAAAGTAGTTTTTATCTTTTAAGTAATGAGTCGCCATTTTTTCTCGGTTATTTAAATTTTTTAATTTAGTATCATGAGTGGTTTAAAAATTATGGCTCTAAAACTTCATAACAGAAAGTTCATTAACTGAAGAGTTTTTGACATTTTTAGAAAATTACTAACTAATAACATCATCTCTATTTAATAGACTAATTAAATGATGTTTATGGTAAATATTGTAGTAAATATAGTTGTATTGCACTTTTACTTTTCTAACTATTACTATTCTTAATTATTTATATACAAGGTGATTATAATTAAAGTTACACTTTCAAAATGTGTAAAAAAAAAAGAGCCACTCGTCACAATGAGTTCAAATTTGAACTGAAGATATTTGAAGAAGGAGGAAACGGTATGGCATTAAAAAAAGTTCCAAAGTGTATTAATGGATTAGAGGCTGTAAGACGCATAAAGAAAATAAATTCGGCTGCCAGTGATATATTGAACACAAATTATAACGTATTTGGTATGAGTTGCATATTAAACCAATTGTAGTGTTCAATGTGCATGATTGTTTCAGTTTTGTTACTGAAAAAATGATTTCTTCAGCAGTTGTTACACTGTTAGTGGAAAGCCCATCCACCACGGCCAAGTCATAACAAATTGGATGGGAATAATTGGTGGAAACTTTTTTTTTTAATGCTATACCGTTTTCTCTCCCTTCTTAATATCTTCAGTTCAAATTTGAACTCATTGTGACGAGTGATTCTTTTTTTAGCATTTTGAAAATGAGACTTTAATTATAATCACCCTGTATATAAATAATTAAGAATAGTAATAGTTAGAAAAGTAAAAGTAGAAAATAATGTTATAATAGAATAATTTATATTTTAATAAGTAGTTTGTATTATTTTTTAAAACATCATAATATTAATATTATCTTTTTTTTATTTAAACACGCTTATTTTTTATATACGCTTATTTTTTTTTTGTCAGTAAGTAAAAATTTAAGAAAAAGAAATAGGATTAAAAATTCATTGTTATAATAATTATTTATTAAAACAGATTTTTTTTTGAAGTATTCTGCAAAAACTGTGCTATTAAAAAATCGATTAGTTGGTGTATTTGCTTCGCTGAAAACGTGTTAAATTTATTTTTTTGTTCCTTCTTTTCTTTCATTTTTTTTTACATGCACATCGCATTATCAAAATCGTCCTAAAAATATTGAAAAATAAACAAGAATATAAATATAAAGAAAGAAAGACTGTCTCGAACACTGGAAGTATTTCTTTATTTAATAATTTTTGCGTTGACATGAAATATTATTCTGGGACCCAAATAAAAATAAATTGATGAGAAAAGTGTGTTCGGTGCAAAAGTGTTACAGCTTGGTGCCACTGGAAAAGAAACGAGGAAAGAAGATATTAACCAAAGACTTTATTTTATTTTTTGCAAATTAAAATTTTTTTAAATGCAGCAGTTTTAAGATAATATTTTTTAATTGCATCATTATTTTTTTATTCGTGAAACTATGAAATATAATTTTTTTATTTGGATTAAGTTCACAGACAGCCGCTAAGGATAAAAAACCGAACTGCAAAAATATTTTGAAAAATGTAAAATCTTATCTGTGTTTGAAAATGGTAACAAAAGTTTTTCATCCCTTAAGCGTTTGCATTATTTTACATATTTATTTTATTTATTTATTTTTTTTTGTAATTTGTGGTGGTATATTTTATAGTAGCTATTATTTTTTTAAGTAATATGCCTTTTTTTTCTCAGTTGTTTAAATTTTAAATTAAGTATCATAAGTAGTTTAAAAATTATGGCTCTAAAACTTCATGGTATAAACTTCATTAACTGAAGAGTTTTTGAAATTTTTAGCAAAATTTACCAGCCAATAACATTCTCTGTTTAACTGACTAATTAAACGGTGATATGTGGTAAACAATGTTGTCGTTGTGTCCTAAAGATTACAAGACAATCAAATATTGTGGTATTCATCGTATGCCGAAAGACAATAATATTGGCTATGTGATTGCCAGCTCGGAGTATAAATTTTCTTGCAGTACATACAATGTAGAATCATTGTTTGCTTCTGCATTGTCCAAGCATTGTCAATGCATTGCCCAAAACAGTTCAGACAATGCAGAAGCAGTCCAAACAATGCATGTCAGCAACAACTGGGCAATGAAAGACATAATGAGGAGTAAGTTCGATATCAAGGCAGTTGCCCCATTTTTGTCATTTTTTAACGCCCTCAGCAGAAGTTTTTATATTTTTGTGGAGTTTCATCCTTAATATTGAGAGAGTAATAGCTGTTTTTCTGTTGACATTTAGTTTTGTATTTTGGTATTTAGTTTTAATCTTAGAAAGAATTATACTATAAGTTTAGACTTTGCCAAGGCATTTGCAGCTGGAATGGAAGTAGGAATGGTAGTCTGATCCAGACTTTTGGCATTCTTCGCCAAAGAATCTGCAATTTCATTAAATTACAAATCCACATGAGCAAGGATCCATTGCAGGATACACATTCTGTTGCAAGCAGTGGATTTGTTCTAAAAGAGATATAATGTTCAAGATCATACTTGAAAACTCTTTATTAAGAGTCTGTAAGGTAGACCTTGAGTCAGTGAATATAGTAATTTCATTCATTTATTGTGATGAAGGTAGATTCAGATAGCGTCAAGTGCCTTTTGAAAGGCCAGCAGTTCTCCTATAAAGTTTGATGCAATTTTCCAGCACCAGCAACCATTTCAAATGATAAATATTGTCGAAGGTGTATTTGTTTTCCCCAATGTGTTATTATTTTAGCATCATTTGTATGTTGGATCTGTATGTGTCATGTATTACAGAATAGCATAATGAGCAATAATGTTTGAATTTACATAATTATTAGTTAATTATCTGAAACTGTCAAAAACTTTCGAACAAATTGGTAATTAATATAAGCCTATTATACCAATCCTGATATTAAAAAAATATTTCATGGAATTCAAATAAAATGATACGTTTTTGTCCACCATAGCATATTAAATTAGCTGTATGGCCGGATACCAGGATCCTATCACCAGTATACTATATTAATATTAGTATCCTGGTGATTACCACATTGGCCTTCAGAACAAAGAGTGTTCAAAAAATAAAAAACCTTGATAACAAACTGAACTGAAGTGACATGAATGTGCAAGGTAAATTTGTAAACCTGAACTGACTGAATGTGCATGGTTAATGTGTAAGTCTGATATTCATTTGATTAAGTCTGAGAAGGAATTGTCGTGAATCCCCAATACACATCAATGTTAGGCAACTTAAATTATTCTTCCCTTATTAAAACGATCAATAATAATCTCGGCTTCAGAAATTGAAATTGCTAATGAGGAGAAATATAGTTATCATAATAGAAACTAATTTCAATGAAGATCTTTCAATCACAATTTACACCCTGGTAACATTTACAACCAACTCACTGTAGAAGCTACAAAAATAGATGAAATCGTTCTTTAAAGAATAAAAAAACGTAGCACTTAGTGTGTAGTTCCTAAAAAATGAAATAATAAAATGACTTATTTTTTTTCAGTAGACTGACCAACTCCCTGTGTATGTAAATCGGAAGTTATGTGCTTTTTTATAAAGAATAGATAGTATAAAAAGATGGATAGTCAGATATCACTGAATCATTTCAGGAATTTAATTCCAATAAAAAAATCACAATGCTAGAGAGATATACTAGAATACTTAAAAGATCACATAATTACTTTCCTTTTATGGAAATTGCTATTAATAAGAAAGCATTATACTTTCATTGAAGCATAAAAACTTTACATATTTTTCATCATTTGATCGGAAAGACGTACGCCATAAAGAAATGTCAAGATAGTTTTAGCATATTTTAATTTATAGCACAATGCATCCAATCAATAAATCGCCTCTGGGCAGGGGTGAGGAGTGGACCAAAATATTTTCGGACTCCTGTGTCGTGTATTTTATACAGACTCCCTGAATTTCTTTCCTTATTTTATATATTATGTTCTTTACTAATGGAGTTTGAACAATTTGTGAAATAAATTTAGTGACTTTTATTGTACAAAAGCAGCTTTCTTTTCATAACAAAGTATTCCTTTAGAACTTTAAAAGTGTAGTATTTGAACTAATTTAAAAGACACTAAATGTGCTTTAATAAATACATTTAAAATAACAGCACCAGAAAAAAGTATAAAAACTATAGCACCAAAAAAGTATGAAAAATATCAATACCAAATTAACCGATACCAAAGCATTATAGAATAGTTTAAGACAAGCAAAAGGAAATTGTACTTTTTAAGCACAGATATATTATGTTTATAAATCTTATTTTTCTTAATAATAGATTAGTTTTTATAAGATCTTCTCCCATTATTGATCCAAGATATCTTTTATAAATAGTACTGAGAAAAGTCTCTCAACACTTATTCGGTAGGTCGCTAAAGCAGTAATTGTCTTATTTACTGGTTGTATTAGTGAAAGATACAATTGAATTGCCTCAACATTTAATTTTTAAAATTTATTCCCACAATTTTGAAAAAAATAAAAAATTATTTTTGGGAATGAGTTGGGAGTCAGATTTTTAAATCGACTCCTGATTCTGACTACTCTGCCTTTGGCTCCGAAAATAAATATGTGTTTTAATATTTGCCTAATTATTTTTTTTCTTTTTTATTATATTGCAAAATATTTTATTTTTTGCATGGAATTTAATTACATTTAAATATTTGTGCATGAAATCTAATTACATTTAATTGATACATTGAGTCCATATTTCCATGAGCCCATACTTGGCCATTTATTGTACCATTTTTGTGCCTTTCAGTTTAAATAGGCCTTCTTACCTAACTAAGGAATGATCTTATTGATGAGTAATTTGTTAAATAAAATTAATTTATTTATTGCCATATTTGAATGTTAATTATTTACCACTCTAAATGTAGGTTCAACATCACCTGATATTACCAAGGTAATTGCCTACTTACTATATTGCATTGTACTTACATTTTGCACCACAATTTTGAACATTACCTCCTCAAGGATGGTGTCTGAAAAGTTCTCACCCTTGTCACTACAGCCTAATTGAAGGGATTTATCGGCCTGTGATTTACCATGCTCATCTCCAGGCATGGATACAGAATTTTCAATTAGAGCTTCAGTTTGTTGATTTCGAACTCAGATCATAAATCTAATATAATATCCACAGACTAATCCACTTCGTTAATTTGTTTTGAAAAATGAAAATTAATTAAATGTTAAGAATGTTTTTAAAGATTTTGATTATTCTTACAATAATTTAAAAATATTTCTTCAACAAATGCATACAAATATTTTATCAGTGTTGTGGTAAGTTTAAAGTAAATTCTCACAGCCCATCTTGAATGAAGTATTTAAAAAAATTAGTGACAACTTGCTCGTACATAAAACTGTAACAGATGTGCTAAGTTCTGTTTGTTTCGACATTTTTTTCTCATAAAAAACTGTCTGGCATGTTTTATGAGGTTCAGCCTGACATTAAATCTAAAGACAGGATTTCAGAAGAGAAATTTTTTAAAAGGTTTTCTGTCTGAAACAAGCTGCGTCGTGGACAGTTTATTGAACAGTTCTACGAGAAAATCCCTCTTGCGCGATATTTTGAAGAAAAATAGCTTTTAAAAATATTTCAGTTCCCGTATTTGTTCACTCAAGTGCCAATAAAAAAAGTAATCCCTTGTATTCTTATGTCTACCTTTTTTTT
Organism: Caerostris extrusa; assembly: GCA_021605095.1. NCBI lineage: Eukaryota > Metazoa > Arthropoda > Arachnida > Araneae > Araneidae > Caerostris > Caerostris extrusa. The sequence goes on along the minus strand of BPLR01014324.1, from coordinate 3,283 downwards.
AAAACTAGACGCCTCCAGTTATACAATGGTCACACATTCTTTATGTTTATATCTGTAAAAGATTTCCTCAGAAGGATGTCTAGAAATTTGTTTTGACTGATTCTAAACTTTAAGTTTCGACATTTTATTTTATTAACAGAACAGTTTAGAAATAAAAGTATAGGTTTTGTTGAAAATCCTTTTTTTTAAGTTTTAGTCGTTTTACGTTTTATTTAGAAAATGAAGGAAAAGGTTTTTTTTTGGATAAAACTCGATGATGTTTTCATACCTGATGATGGCTACATTTTTTTTTCTTTCTAATGTAGCTGGCAAACACTTGACAGCTTTTTGGTCTTGGATGCGTTACAAAACTAAGCTGCACAGACATTACTCACTTTGCATTACCCAGGGGGCGCGTGTAACTTGTAGATAAGCCACGGAAGCGGAGTAACAATGCCCCCGCAACGCTCATATTAGACCGGGACCTACAACTTAAAGTGGATTCGAACCACTTTTTTGTGTTTATCTATGGCACCGCCGGGACTCGAATCCGAAACCTGGTTGAGATAGAAAACTAGATGATCATTCAGGCCCATAATGGCCATAAAATTTTAAAAAAATACTTCGTATTTGAAGATGCTTTGCCACAATTGACAAAACTAAGTGAGTATTTTCATATTTGCAATATTTCTTGCCTTTTTTTCTGCAGTTATTTTTTTAGTTTTATTTAATTAATTAGCTTTCGACGCGAGTATTTTATAGAAAAATTTAAATTTTCCGTGCATGAGGAAATATTGAATATAAGAAAATAAAGTTATGACAGAAAACATTTTACTTTTTTTTTACTTTGAGAACATGATAGAAATAAGGTATGTCATTTCAAATTGTGGATCATAAAAAAAAGTCAGATAACCCCAAAATAATCAGTCTTATACGATTAAAAAGCTATATAATATTTATCTTCTATATAATATTGTTATTATATAGAAGATTAATTATAGAAGTTATATATGTTATTTTATAGGAGATTTTACAAGAATAACAAATTGCCGATATTAGTTGAATAAAACATTGAAATTCTAAGACAAGTTGTAAATATATTACATTCCGCTTACTGAATTACAACATTCTGAAAGTATAATCATAAAATAAGTGATCAATACTAATGATCAGATAATAATGTTACATAATCAAGTCATTATTATGTGATTATACATAATCATAATAATGATATTATTTATTGCATCTTAAAGGAAACGAAGCAAATGCTGGAATAGAAGAAAAGGAAGTTAAGACATAAAACATTTTACTTTCTTACGTCCAGAATATGATACGAGGTAGAAGGTAGAATATGTTATTTCAAATTGTGGGTTATAAAAGTCAGATGATTCCAATCATAACGTACATGTTATGTTATATGTCTTATACGATTAAATTATATAGAAGATTTAAGTTATAAATTTTACAAGTATAATTAATTGACGATATTAATTTAATAAAATAATAATCATAAAATAGCTGATCAATAGTAACGATCATATAATAATGATACATAATCAAGTCATTATTATGCCATTATATATAATCATGGTTACATAATTATAATCACATAATCATAATAATGATATTATTTATTGCATGTTACAGGGAAATGCAGAAAATGCGGAATAGATGAAATGAAGTTATGACATAAAAGCATTTTACTTTTTTTACTTCGAGAACTTGATAGATGACGAACATGTTATTTAATTGCGAATCATTAAATAGAGATTATCCCAATCATAACATATATATTATCTTATATGTCTTATACGATTAAATTATATATTTTACAAGAATAATAAATTGGTGATATTAGTTTAATAAAATATTAAAATAGGGCCTGAATGGCCGAGAGGCTAACGCTCTGGCGCTTGGTACCACAGGTTTCGTGTTCGGAGTCCCGGTGGTGCCATGGATGCTTGTAGTGGTTCGAATCCACATTAAGCCGTAGGTCTCGGTCTTTTATGACTGTTGAACGTTGGGCGTAGAGCTGATAACATCTCTGGTCTCGAAATCTATCAGTAGGTAGACGGCCTTTGGCCCACATTGGGCTGTTGCACCAATGATGATGATGACAATATTGAAATTATATGACAAATGGTAAATATGTTACATTCCGCTTACTGAATCATAGAATTCTGAAAGTGTAACCACAAAATAGGTGATCAATAGTAATGATTACATAATCAAGTCATTATTATGTGATTATACTTAATCATAATCACATAATCAAATCATTCTTATGTAAATATACATCAATTGATTGTTATGCATATTATTACGTAAATATACATTATGCATATTATTACGTAAATACACATAATCGTGATCAAATAATTATTATGTGATTATACATATCCATAGCACTAATCAAATCATGATCATGGTTAAATGTGATCACATAATCACGATCACTATTATAATTATGATCAAATATTCATAATCATGATATTATTTATTGCTATGCATTTAATATGTATTTATGACTATTCTGAAATAGGACTAAATCCAAGAATAAACAACAAAATAACATTTAAATTTAAAAATTTCATTTAATATTTAGTTAACATATACACACAATAGGCACATGTAAAATTCAATATAAAAAGATTCCTTATAAGAAAAGGCAATGCGTGCGTTGTTCGATTTTTTGCCAGTAAATATCACCCACGGTTAGATGACATGTCCTTCAGGAATTCTCTGCATTTGGTGTGCAGTCACAACAATCACAGTGCGGGGAACTTCCTGTTAGCACCGTTATTGGTGATCATTGCATTGAACGAAAAATGGGACGTTGCATGTTGTTGAAATTTAATTGCCCTTCGAATGACTTTCAAAGGTTTATCTCATTTGGATAACTCATCGGCTGATTTAACGGAACCTATGATATAGTTGAAAAATATGTATATTGTAAAAAAAAAAATATTGTAAAAAAAAATATATTGTAAAAATCGATATTCGAAAACAAATATGCATATTCTAAAAAAATATGTACATTGTAAAAAAAATTTTTTAATGCAGCTGGCAAGGTGTCTTGGAGGCCTTAAAGCAAGCGCTGCACCGACGTTACTCATTTAGCACTACACAGCAGGTGTTTGTAGCGTGAAGATAAGCTACGGACGCGGAGTAACAATACCCCCGCAACGCTCTACAATCATGTTAGACCGGACCTATGGTTTAAAGTGGATTCCGAACCACTACAGACATTCATGGCACCGATGTGACTCGAACCCGAAAACTTGTGGTACCCAGCTCCAGATAG
>BPLR01014323.1:0-85708 GCA_021605095.1 Caerostris extrusa | reverse complement strand
TGTGGCTATTAAGGTACGCTTTTTATTAAATTGGGTGCGGAATTTCCGTTTAGTATCAAAAGGTTTTTAACATCATTTATTACCATAGGCCAATTTATATTTAAATCCAAAGAAAAAAAAAAACCAATTACGTTAAGTTGCTAAAAAATTTGTAAAGCTTTCGGTATTTCATAAAAGATACAAATTGAAGTCAGATTTATAAATTTCTTTTGTATTTAAAGCACTAATTTCTATATTTGAAGTATAATTATATATTTTAATCCGATTGGCTTAAATGCGATTATTTAGTTTTAAGTTAGAGAGAGAAAAGTTTCCAAAATGTTTTATAAGTGATTTGTGTGAAGAAGGTTTTAACATCATTTATTACAATAGACCAATTTATATTCAAATTCAAAGAAAAACAAAAACCAATTACGTTAAATTGGTAAAAAATTGCAAATCTACCGATATTTCATAAAGATAAAAATTGAAGTCAGTTTCATAAATTTCTTTGTATTTCAAGCACTTATTTCTATATTTTTGGCATATTTACGATCATTTAGCCAGTAAAACAAAAAGTTTCTTTTCTTTTAAGTTCAAAAATTTTTTATAAGTGATTTGTATCAAGAGTGTTTTGAATATCATTTATTACCATAGACCAATTTATATTAAAATTCAAAGAAAAAAAACAAAAAACCATTTACGTTAAATTGCTAAAAATTTGCAAAGCTTTCTGTATTTCGTACAGATATAAATTGAAGTCAGATTTGTAAATTTATTTCTATATCAAGCAATTTTTCTGTACTTGAAACATTAAGATTAATTACAATTTTGGAGCATAATTAACATTAATCCGAAGGAGTTAAGTAATTGTAATTTTATATTTTAATCCAATTAGAATAAATAGGATCATTTAATTTTAAATGAGAAGGTTATTAATTCCGAAATGTCTTATAAATGATTTGTCTCAAATATCTCAAGAGATTTTTAACATCATTTATTACCATAGACCAATTTATATTCAAATTAAAGGAAAAACAAAAAACGAATTACGTTAAATTGCTAAACATTTGCAAAGCTTTCGGTATTTCATAAAGATATAAATTGAAGTCGGTTTTATAGATTTCTTTGTATTTCAAGCACTTATTTCTGTATTTGAAGCGTAATTAACAATAGTTTTAATGCAGGTAATTATTAACTGTATATTTTTAATCCAATTGGCATAGTTAGGATCATTTAGCTTTAAATGAGAGAGAAAAAGTTTTTAAGTCCAAAATGTTTTATAAGTGATTTGTATCAAAAGGTTTTTAACACCAGTTATTACCATAGACCAATTTATATTCAAATTAAAGGAAAAAACAAAAACGAATTACGTTAAATTGCTAAACATTTGCAAAGCTTTCGGTATTTCATAAAGATATAAATTGAAGTCGGTTTTATAGATTTCTTTTGTATTTCAAGCACTTATTTCTGTATTTGAAGCGTAATTAACAATAGTTTTAATGCAGGTAATTATTAACTGTATATTTTAATCCAATTGGCATAGTTAGGATCATTTAGCTTTAAATGAGAGAGAAAAAAAGTTTTTAAGTCCAAAATGTTTTATAAGTGATTTGTATCAAAAGGTTTTTAACACCAGTTATTACCATAGACCAATTTATATTCAAATTAAAGGAAAAAACAAAAACGAATTACGTTAAATTGCTAAACATTTGCAAAGCTTTCGGTATTTCATAAAGATATAAATTGAAGTCGGTTTTATAGATTTCTTTGTATTTCAAGCACTTATTTCTGTATTTGAAGCGTAATTAACAATAGTTTTAATGCAGGTAATTATTAACTGTATATTTTAATCCAATTGGCATAGTTAGGATCATTTAGCTTTAAATGAGAGAGAAAAAAAAAGTTTTTAAGTCCAAAATGTTTTATAAGTGATTTGTATCAAAAGGTTTTTAACACCAGTTATTACCATAGACCAATTTATATTCAAATTAAAGGAAAAAACAAAAACAAATTACGTTAAATTGCTAAACATTCGCAAAGCTTTCGGTATTTCATAAAGATATAAATTGAATTCGGTTTTATAGATTTCTTTGTATTTCAAGCACTTATTTCTGTATTTGAAGCGTAATTAACAATAATTCTAATTCAGATAATTAATAACTGTATATTTTAATCCAATTGGCATAGTTAGGATCATTTAGCTTTAAATGAGAGAGTAAAAAGTTTTTAAATCCAAAAATGTTTTATAAGTGATTTGCATCAAGAGAGGTTTTTAACATAAGTTATTACCATAGACCAATTTATATTCAAATTCATTGAAAAAACAAAAACCCAAGTACGTTAAATTGCTAAAAAATTTGCAAAGCTTTCGGTATTTCATAAAGATATAAATTGAAGTCAGCTTTATAAATTTCTTTTGTATTTCAAGTACTTCTTTCTGTATTTGAAGCGTAATTAACAATAGTTCTAATGCAGATAATTATTAACTGTATATTTTAATCCAATTGGCATAGTTAGGATCATTTAGCTTTAAATGAGAGAGTAAAAAAGTTTTTTTAAATCCAAAATGTTTTATAAGTGATTTGCATCAAGAGAGGTTTCTAACATAAGTTATTACCATAGACCAGTTTATATTAAAAGTTAAAGTAAAGTAAACCCGGTTTGCATTAAAAATTTACAAAGCTTTCATTATTAAAAAATTATAAACTGAATTCAGTTTTATATAATTCGTATTTCAAGCGCTAATTAAAGTTTGATTTAGCCTCTACGGTCATCTTGTGCACATGAGGACTAAACAGACCGGGACCTATTGTTTAAAGTGGATTCCGAACCGATAACAAATAGTTCGAACCTGAAGCCAGTGATATCAAAGGCCAGAGCGCAAGTCACTTGGCTATCAGACCTAATTAAGGTTAATTAGAATGTTTATAGGTAATTAACATTAATTTTTATACAATGTATTTAAATTAATTGCCATTAATTGGGTCATTTAGCTCTAAGTGAGTGTAGCATCTTCCAAAATGCTTTATAATTTATTTAATTTGCCTCTTCTATCATCTCAACACGGTAGATAATATGTATAAAATTACACAAAGAGAATGATGAATTTCTTTTCTGATATGAAGTAAAAAACTTATGAACTTAAACTTAACTTATGAAGTATACCAGTAAAAAAATATATAAATGCAGTTTATGTCATTTATGCAGCTCATATGCAGCTTATATCAGTATTATATAAAATTCTAATGACATTTCTATGTACATTTTTTTGAAATAAACGTATAATTGTAAAATACTTTTTAGATATGCGAAAACAATGAAACTTTTAACTAAATCAAATACTTTAACTAAATTATTAACTGAAAATAGAAAAATATTCACTCAAAAGCAAAAAAAAAAGTATTTTTATGAGATCCAATATAATCTTTCAACTCTTTATTATCATACCTAAATTTAAATTGTTTCCGCAGATTATATTTTTCCTTTTTCTTTGCAAAGTAGGTATGCTTTTTTTGTCTTTACAAAGCAGAGATTTTTTTTTAACTAGCAAAGCTCAATGCTTTTTTACCTGACTATTTCGCCATTTGTCTATTTTATTTAAATAGTATAAATTCTTTTTTTTTAGATTTTCTGATATTGATAATGAATTAAGCTTGAACGATTCAGCTTTAGTTTTCTTGAAAAGCAGACATTTAAATTCTAGAAAACTATTTTATCCCATTTTTTTCCTAATTTATTTTATATGAGAATTTATAACCTTTTGTTAATAATGCGCCAGTCCGAAGGCAATATTTTTATAAGAGTATTTTTATTGATATGATATTTATTAGCAAAAGCGTTAATTAAAATATATGCGGTTATTGATAGATAAATAAGTATTTTTTAGTATTAATATCAAAAGAAAAAAAAAAAGTGAAAAAAAAACCATTTGATTTAACATTTTTGTTCTTAGTTACAGCAATAATCGAATCAAATACTAAATTTGTATGAGATGATATTATATACGTTGTATTATAGTAGACCTTTTTCTCTCTTCGCATCAACAGCATAGAGTAATATTGACTAACTTTATCGCCAAGCTATCATCGCATGTGTTAAATTATAAAATATTGAAATACATGACTAAAACTAACTCTAAATGAGTACAGTATATTCCACGGTGCAATATAAAGCTCATTTTTTTCTTTTGTAACGAAAATAAATAAAGTGAACAGTCCCGTACAAATGAATGACAGGCTGACCATGAAAATGTCATGCCATCAAGCCACTCTTGACAGTGACGATTGTGAAAGTGGCGTGAGACGTAAGATCACGTGAAGAGTATGTTTGCCCCAAACTGGCAACCTTGATGACCATCATCATCATCATCATGATCACTGGCGCAACAGCCCCATTGTGGGCCTAGGCCGTTTGACTAATGGCAAATTTCTAGACAGGAGATGCTTTCTTTTTATGGGTTGTCAGCCCTATGCCCAACAGCCATATTAGACCATGATCTATGGTTTAAAGTAGATTCGAACCACTACAAACATCCATGACACCACCAGGGTTTGAAACCGAAACATGTGACAGAGAGCGTCCAGAGCATTAATCACTCGGCCATCAGACCCCAACATTGATGTCCGCTCTATTTTATTACTTACTATGGGTATATGTGGTCATTTTTTTGTGCGGCCCTGTGGTCAATTTACAGTGAATATGAAGCCAACTACATCCGCATTCTGTGCATTTCTGTTGAAAAGAGATACATTCATAAAAAGTTTCGTTCAGATTACAAGAGCTTCCTTAAGTTACTTCCGCTTAACATGTAGCATGCGGTGACAGAGATAGGAACAGCCAATCAGGAAATTTAGAAAAAAAACAAACACAGACCTCATCAGAATAATTCTAATGCTCTTTTTTTCCTTGTTCTAAATTTAACAATTCTTACATCTTCTCGAAAAAGAAACTTCAGTTGTTTTTTTTTAATTAAAAAAAAAATGACTGTAAATAAGCTAATTTAAGTACGAGAATTAATTTTCTTTTAAATTAAAAATAAATCTTTTGCAGTTAAAAAAGACATAGAACACATTATTTGTATGTAATGAAAATAGTAAAAAAAAATTCAATTTGAGTATATTAACTCATGTTAGCGAAATAACGGGGAAAAAAAGTTCTGATTTTAAAAATTCTCATTTCCTTATTTAATTTTATTATTCTCATAGCATTAATCTAAAAAATAAGCTTCTATTAGTCTGAGGAGCTTTTGTTTTAATGCATATTAATTATATTCTTTAAAATATTTATTTTCATTCAAATGTTAGAAGGAAGAAAAAGAAATATTCTTTAATAATAATAATTTTAATTTTTTTAATAATAAGAGGAAATATTAAACAATAAAGCTTTTCCTTCAGATTTTAATTATTCTTAATCTTACATCTTAATCATACAGCAATGATAAAAACAAGTTCAAAATCTTATTGAATTTTTTCATCATCACTGTATTCTCAAAAAAAAAAAAAAAAAATCATCATTAGATTATAATTTGTCGTAAGTTTTCAATGAATCTGATTTTAAAGCAACGTTTGTCATTAATATTATGGTTTCAAACCGGAATATATACACTTATGAATCACAAAAGCCGCACAACCGCACAAAAGATTTACCTTTTCTTTATATATAATAAAAATTAATATTATGCTATAATAAAAAGCAAACAAGATAGAGTCTAAAGCTAAATTAATATAATAATTAAATAATTTTTTTTTAAATATTTGACTTGATTTTTGTAATAGCCAAGCACAAAAGTGGCGCTTAAAAATGCTTGTGCGGCCTGATGGCAAATTGGCTAGTGATCTGGCCTTTGGTACCGCAGGCTTCATGTTCGAATTCTGGCGGTGGCATGGATGTTTATGAGTGGTTCGGAATCCACGTTAAACTTTAGGTCCCGATCTAATTGGCACATAAGGTGCAAAAAAAAAAAAAAATGCCCGCATAGCAACAAACCAAACTAAAAATGCCCGTCTTGCACATTCGCATTCTTCCACCATAATTTTAAAACATTTACTTTAGGGATAGAAATCGCATTCAAGTTGACACGCTATTGACGCATTATATGATCTGCCAAATAATAAAAATCGCAACATTGAATGAAAACATTATTCATTCGTTATTATTGACATTATTCATTATTATTGATATTATTCATTACTTAAATTATTCATTATTTAAGCTGAATAATGTTTCATGCTTTAATTTTCATTAAAAACTGAAAATCTTTTAAAAAATTAACTCATAGTTTTAATTAAAATAGACATATGGGGAGATAGTTCCTAAAAACTAACTCATATTTTTAAATGCGGCTTTATGGACAATCGGCTAGTGCTTTGGCCTTTGGTACCACAGGCTTCAGGCTCAAATCCTGGCTTTGGCATGGATGTTAGGGGTTTGGAGTCCACTTTAAACTCTAGGCCTCAGTCTAATTAGCCCAAAGTGTACACAAAATGACCGCAGAGCAGCAAAAAACCAAACCAAATTTTTAAGTAAAACAGACATATGAGGAGATAGTCCCTAAAAATTAACTCATATCTTTAAGTAAAATAGGCATGTGAGGAGATAGTGCCTAAAAAATTAACTCGTATTTTTGAGTAAAATAAACATATCAGGATATAATCTCTGATATCAGCAATCAAGTGTTTGTGGACTCTAATTTATAACATTATCCACAACCAAAATTTAAACAATTTTCAACACAGAATATATTATAGTAAAATAAATACTAAACATTTAATGATTTGATGTTTAAATAAATATTTCAAAAGAGAATAGCATAAAATTTAACTCATTGTTGTAATCATAATATAATAATAATAGTAAATAAACGTTATGAAACAAAATAAATAAATTTGCAAGTCAACTGATTTTGGATCTAGTTAGTTTTTGGCAGTGTTTATCCTTGTTTTTTAAAAGCACTTGTTTATTTTTAAAATTTTAAAGATTTTACTGAATTAACGATTTAAAATGATAGTAAACCAGGGGGAAATATTCAACATATTAATAATAACGTTTACAAAGAAATTACAACAATTCAGATTAATTTGAAATGAAAAACAAAGTAGTTTATTGCTAGATTAATCATTTTCTGTAATTCTGAGACAAAATAATGGCTGCGTAACAATCAAAAGTTCAAGGTGACCTTGCTCTATGTACGAAAGCAGCTCGTGTTGGCACGACAAAATTTATTGGATAAATTAATGATAAATTCTTACAAGTTAAAAACATCAAATGATTCGATAAAAGGACTTGTATGTGCCAAATTTTTGCTGACCTGAAATTACTCTCATAAGAATAATAGACTTAAGCATTATTGATGACAAAGAATTGCTTGTAGAATGTCTTCAAAAAGGAAAGCCAAAACAAAGCTTTTCCATTCATTACGATGTTATAATTACAGGTAAATTCATCATATTCTGATGTTTATGTACATCTTTAAACACCGTTAATTCAGCTTTTTGGTTTGGTAATTGTAACCAAATTACCAACGCTCAGCAAAAGTTTCATGTCAGTCCAAACTCAAAAAAAACCTCAAATCGACTAGCTATGTGAGAGTGAAAACGCCACGTACTTTGATATATTAAAAGCTTTCGATAATATCTGCCTGCGCTTGAGCGATTTATCGCTCCCGTATCGATAAATCGATCTCTCTACCCAATCGATAGTCGCTAATCATTTTTGACAGAGGAAGGAGCGATTCCGCTGCAGCAATTACTATAATCGAAACGGGGATAATTTTCTATTTGTTTGCCCAACAGCGGGACTTCTCCGTCACGTAGGGTTAGAAGGCCTTCTAGATGCTGTGAAAGTTAGCTTTTTTTCTTTACACCATAGCTTATTATTTCCCTACCCCCTACCCCTTTCCATTGGCTCTGTGTGGTCATTATTTGTTGTTACCTGGAAGCCCGCGTGATCCTAGCATTATCAGGGTGAGAAAGAATGTTTTAAACGTTTTCTTTGGATATAATTTTGGAGATGAAAAGTGATATATATATATATATACTATACAATTTACATTTGGAATTAGATTTGGAAAAAAAAATCATACTTAAGTAGTACTTGGAATTACAGTTTCGTTCTTCGTTTTCTGTAATAGAATCTAAGTAGGTCTCAGCTATCAAGAAAATCAGCAAATGACAGTAAATAAAATAGAACGACTTCATTAAATGTTCGCTAAAACAATAATCTAAAACGATTAATCAGATAATTTTTATTGAGTTAAATCGCCTGTTATTAAAACGTTTATATTTCATTCCATTAGTTTCAACGATTGAATTTTGATAATGGTTATTCTGCAGTTTGTTGAATACAGTCATTGCTAAAAACCTTTGTTTTAATCAAATTATTATTAATGCTTTATTATGTATATCTTATTAATGAAATGAATGAATTGTTTTTAAGACTATAATTGCTAATTGTTTTTACATTCAGAAAAGTACCTCTTAAAAAAAAACAATTGTTTTTGTATTTGTTTTTATGAATTATAAAATGTAATAATAAACAAATGGAAAATCCTACAGAAAGGAATAAAAATTTTTAATATTTTTCCAACTGTTTTACATTCAGAAATTACTTCTTACTTATTTGAAAAACAATTGTTTTTGTATTTGGTTATTTATGAATTATAAAATTCAATAATAACAAAATTGAAAAAAAAAAAAACCACCATATAAATGCGTTCTAATAAAGGAATAAAGATTTTTATTGTTTTTTTTTCCAACTGTTTTACTTTCAGAAAGTATCTCTCATTTATTAAAAAAAACAATTGTTTTTGTATTTGGTTATTTATGAATTATAAAATTCAATAATAACCAAATGAAAAAACAACATAAATACGTTTTGTGAAAGAAATAAAAATCTTTAATGTCTTTAACCTAAAAAATAATGATAATAACTTACTAATTAGAGACTAATGATTAGTAACTTTAATTTTCCTGATAATTAAAATTTATGTTCATCCGAAATCATGATATATTACTTTTTAAAAGAAAAATTTAATTTACTCAAGGTCATTTAATTTATATCAATAAGAAACATGCCTCCTTTTGGGGACTTCAACCAACAATTGTTGAACCACTAGTATAGTGACACTGGAGATTAATGATCAATGACAAATGACTTCTTTGACGAATGATCATTACCATTTTTTTTATTCCAATGGCAAGAGAAAATGACAAACTCTTACGAGATCAAAACAGTGTAAAACACACGCAAGAAAAAAAAAAAACAATAAGATAAGAAAGTCAATGTCTCATCAGCAAAGTTCTAGCACTCTAATATCTTTTCACCTCAGAGTCCTCATGCAAGACCGAGCATCCTGCCATATTATACCTGTCCATGATCTCGTCTTTCCCATATAATGGGCAATTTGGACTATCAAAAATGCCAGTGGTGCAGATGGCTCTAAAAACAGTTATGCCTCATCGCAAGTCTAAATTCTGCAATAACTTTTCCCCGAGGTTTGTCCGAAATACCCAGTTCCAAAATGTACCTCCAACTCCTCGAGGAGAAAAGAGCAGTGAGCAATGTCTTCCATCTAAATCCCATTTGATTTTTGACATAAAGTTTTTACGACATGAAAGGAGTTGCAAGTATTTAGCTGTTAGACTATCCGTGTGCTTCTTACCCAGCAAATCTGCCTGATCATTACCTAAAATGTCACAGTGTCCATGGATTCTCTGGTGGACGCCCCTTTTACCCTTTACCGTCAATCTTTCAAGAAGAGTTAGACATTCTAGGATATTCTTAGAATAATCATTATCAAATCTTTAAGTCTAAACCCTAAACCTAACACCTAAACACGAACAGCAAAAATATATAGAATTTGAATTACATTCTACATTTCACCATTCGCCACCCTTTTCTTTTCGAAATCATTGACCATGAGTCCACAAGTAGCTTCATTTATGAGTTCACAAAAATGGAGGAAAATAAAAAAGTTTATTTATAAATAATATTCCTAATAATAATAATAAAAATAATCATCTTTCTGAAATGTTTGAAAATTCACGATTCAAATAGAAAATACGAAACTCCTCTGCTACTCGCCCGGCAATGTTTGATGTCATAAGAAAGTTAGCATTTTGTATCTATTATAATATAATTCTTATCTCAATTCTTGGATAAAAAAAGTAAAATCATTAAAATTTTGCTAATCACAAATTGTGAATAATAGTGGAATAATCGAATAATGTTTTACAAGAGGACCAATTACTTTTATCTAAAGAGTTTTTGATAAAAGTTAAAAAAAATCAAAATTCGAATGAATAAAACATGCTTTGAGTACGAAGCACAAAGTTTAAAAGATAATTAATTTATAGATGATTCTTTTTTTTTTTTTTAGTTTCTAACAAACAAGAAACGAGCACAGAATCATTCCTCATTAGCTTGTAGTATCTTTCCCTAAACCATGGGCGCCGCCTTCTGGACAGTTCCATCAACTGAGCAATCTCAAAAAATAAAAAAAAAAAAAAAATTTTTTTTATTCTACATTCCACAAACGATCATTATTATTTTTTTTTTTTGTCTCCAAACCATAATCATTCTTTTTTAACTGTGACTTTAGGACATTAATTCAACGCATGACGTATTCCATAGGTTTGGGAACAATAAAATGGCCGACAGGTGAGGAGCCATCTTTGAGGCTGGAAATAAATCGTTTCTTCTGAGATAAGGTCTTAATTAGCCGCTGACAAGTAATTAAAAAACGTTTTTGTTTTTTCTTTTTCTCATTTTAAATCACCACAAGATAAGCATCGAAAGCAGGCTCAAGACTTCCCGCAAGGCCCAAGTCTCACATAAATAAATAAAAAAAAAGAAAGAGATCTGCTATCAAATTCTGTTTGTTCATTTTTACCATGGGACATTTTTTTTTTCTTTCCCACCATTAAATATATAAAATTCTGCCGTAAAAATGTTAAATTAACTAAGAAAGAGTTGCAACACGGAAGGGTAATTGCGCAATATAATTGTTCCTAAATGAATGAGGAACTAGAATGAAACAATATTATTCAAGGACTATTCAATAAAAAAATTCAAAATAAACAATCGGAAAGCAATTTTAACCACTTTTGTCTAGGCCAGTTAATCAATATCCGTATTTAAATGCCCATTTGTGGATATTTTTTTGTTATTCACATTATTATTTATTTTTCATTATTATTTCACATCATTATTTATTTATTATTTATACATTATATTTATATATTTATATATATTTATATATGCATATATATAGAAGGCAAATATTCTAGATATCGTATCCTTAGTTATATTTAATATGGAATTAAAAACAGACTAATAATTTCAGACATGTATATATGCCATATATTATAAAATTAAGAATAATTAAGATCAATATTTTGAACTCACAGTTAGTAAGATAAAAGCTGTGCCTACAGATTTCTATAATTGAAAAATAAAAGTACAACACATAATTCCTGACAGTTAAAAATTATTTTTTAGTATGAGACCACAACATAATGCTTTGTTCATTGATCCAAGATAGTTGATCTCTAAAACGGAAGTACCACTTCTAGGAGACAATTTTGATTCTGATGGGTGCCATGGCAATTTGAAATTTATAACTCAGGCGTAACTTCTAGATGGATCGTCCCCCTAATGATGTACACACAAAACCGTTGGAATCGTGCCCATTATCAATGCAGACAATGGAAATTTCAATACCACTCACTTGTTAAACTGTAATCTGGCCTCCTTAATTCAAGAGCGTTCTGATGGTCAATTGACTTGGACTATGACCTTTGGAACCACAGGCTTCAGGTTCGAAATTAGGTGGCGGCATGGACGTTTGTTAGTGGTTCAGACTCCACGTTAAGCTGTAGGTGCCGGTCTAATTAGCCCAAAGTGTGTACAAAATGACAGTACAGCGACAAACCAATCCTTAATTCAGAGCGGCATGCTGTTCAATTGGCTAGCGCTCTGGCCTTTAGCCTACACTAAGGCCATGAACCTACATAGACTCATAGTTGATGGGAAAAGGGCACAACTTCTAGTGTGATGGAGCACCCGCGGGTAGAAGTCTGACTTGACTCCGTGACTCTCTACAGTCTTGAGACCTACGGCTTAAAAGTAAAAAAAACAGTCATAGACCTACGGCTTAAAGTTGATTCCGAACCACTACAAACATCCATGACAACCATCGGGACTAAAACCCCTCCCCATATATATATATATATATATATAACTACCACTACAGGCTCAAGAAAAAAAAACGACATATATTAGTAACTATCAAGACAACTATCTATTACATAAATATTCCCTTTTTTAGCTTTCCATTCTACTAAGACTAATAGTAATTGTCAGACAAGAATTCCTGTACGCCGCAATGCAAGTATCCTGTGGTTATAACGTAAACACAGCATTCATCCTAAAATAATAATACTACACTTTTCCCACATTAAGAGGAAGAACTAGCAGCTCTTTATTAAATTGCTGTATCCCGCGAACTGTAATCAATTGCAAAAAAATCCGGCAGATGAGATAACAAAAAAGAAGATTCATCTGCAAATTGAAGAGGAAGATTGTGTTATTTGCGCAGCTTAGAGGCACCGCATTATTCCCAGAAATTATAGGGCCATTAGTGGCATCTTCTTTTTGTGCTTCCAATCTTTGCAGAACCTTATCTTTAACATTCATCGGAACGTGATACAACATCTTTTCTGATGGGTGTTTCTCACGTCAAGCGTTAGGTATCTGCAGTTTATTAAAACGATTGGAAGTTGCAGAAGCGTCATTTTGGTTTTACTAGACATGTATATATATGTTTGCCTTCTGGATAGTAGCTACCTTGAATTGTATTGAAGTGAAGTTGTATTGAAGTAGGATATTCAATGACAGAACTGCATGAATTTGTTGCGTCTTAGAGAGTTAAAAAATCAAAATATTTTTTACAAAAATGTCATTATTATCCGCATTATTTCCAGAAATTATAGGGCATCTTCTTTTGCGCTTCCAATTTTTGCAGAATCTTTTCTTAGATGCAACATTCATCAGAAAGTGATACAACATATTTTCTGATGGGTGATTCTCACGTCAAGCGTTAGTTATCTGTAGTTTATTAAAAATGATTGGAAGTTGCAGAAGCGTCATTACCAGACATGTACACTCAAGAGCCAAAACATTATGACCATCTGTAAATAACGAGTTGGCCCACCTTTGGCGGGCAACACAGCTTCAACCCGCCTTGGCATGGATTAATACCAGTTAAATACCACTTCCACCTGATCACGTGCCTTCCACGTCATCCAGGCGAGTTCATTGCAAAATGTAGGGATGGTCATAATGTTTTGCCTCTTGAGTGTATATACATGTTTGCCTTTTGGATAGAAGTTGCCTTGAGTTGTATTGAAGTATGATATTCAATGAAAGAACTATATGAATTCGTTGCTTCTAAGAGAGTTAAAAAAGCATTCAAAAATGTGTCACAAAAATGGAAAAGAAAAAAGAAAAAGAGGAAATTTTATGAAGATCCAACATATGATCAAAGAAAATAGTCTACTAAAATGCAAATGAAACAACAAAGAAATGTTCAATTTTTTTCAATTTTTTGCGTTCAGTAAATAAACATAAATTTAATTTTAAAAAAGAATTTAGCATTTATATTCTATTAATAAATTTTCTTATGTGGCATCCCCCTTAAATTATTGCAAAATAAAATATTCATCTATATGGCTTTTTGTAATGCTTTATTCTATTTTATATAATATGATCATGTAGTGTGTAGGTTGTACAGTTGGATTGTAACTGAGTGTGTTAGGTTGTGTCCTGAGAACTCCCAGCTTTATTTAAACATTCACAAACTCCACACATATACAATTAAAACGTACATAATGTAATACATTTAAAACATATAATTATAGATTCATGGAAGAATTCCACTTCTAAGCAGAAAACCCGATATTCAGGTGCGCACTGGATGCGCGAAATATATGCAGGCAAATTTTTAAGGAGGGTTACGTTAAATGTATTTCTTCTTGGGATGAGAGACTGTAAACTAAACGTTTCTCAGCTGTAGCGCAGGTTGCGGGTGAGAGTCTCGAGGCCTACTGACCATTTGTCCAGAAGCGTCACAGAGAGTGGGGTGGGGGGGTCTCTTGCAGTGCGTAAGAGGAAGCACAGTTACAATCAGAGTTATGAGCAAAATAACATTTCTTTTATCTATTTATTTTTAGTAAGCATATAGTTTAATAAATGTTGTTCTAATGCAGCTGGCAAACACTTAGACAGCTTGGTCTTGTATGCCTTAAGGCAAGCGCTGCACAGATGTTACTCACTTTGCATTTCCCAGGGGGTGCGCGTGTAACTTGAAGATAAGCCACGGACACGGAGTAACAATGCCCCCGCAACGCTCTACGATCCAATTAGGACTAGGACCTACGGTTTAAAGTGGATTCCGAACCACTACAAACATCCATGGCACCGCCGGACTCGAACCCGAAACCTGTGGTACCGAGCGCCAGAGGGCTAGCCACACGGCCATTCAGGCCCTAGTTTAATAAATGTATGAAATGAGAAAAAAAAAATTTCAGGCACATCTCAGAATCGCTTCGTAACAAACAGGCGATAAAGCGCCAACTCTAGTACGAAAAGAAATCCAACTTTCTGTTCATTTAGAATAGGGGTATGCGCACTATTTTTATCATATTTAATCCTATTTCCATCTTTCACAATATATTTGTGAAAAAGAGCGTTTCTTCATATTTTTACAATTTATTATTATTAGTTATTTTTTTTTAAAAATTTTCTAAAAAAAAAAAAAATTCTTTCTGTAATCTTTTTTAAGCCTTTCATCTGATGTAGAAATATGCTACAAAAAATATTATCTATAACTCAAATTAAAAAAAAAAAAAAAGAAAAATTATAAAGTATAAAAGTTACTTACTAACAATATGCAAAAGAAAAGAAAAAAAAAAAAATCAATCTGTTCTATGATTTATGCAGTCGGACTGAAAACACATATTCATTAAAATTAAAACTTTCTCTTAACGATTGAAAACTGATACTTTCTTGTGATATAAAAAAACAAACTGCTGATTTCAAAGATAAGATCTAACATTAAAAAAAGAACAGATTATATGCTGAATAGAACGGAAAATAATTGAATTTGAGATCAGGTGTAATTTAATCTGCTAAACAGAAGTTCTGTTCACTGATCACGGGTGTTCTGTTTCAGATGGCTGTTCTTTTTAAGTTCCATTCTAGTTAATCAATCATTCCTGGGGTAGAAGTGTCTTCATTGTTTTTATACCTACAATTTTCGGTTTCTTTTCTTTTTTTTTTTTTTTTTTTTTTTTGCTATCATTCTTTATTTATTTGATGAGAATCCAATGGAATATTGATTGGTCTACGTATGTTAAAGTTATAAAAGAAATGGAGTTGGATTACAAACATTGTGAAAGAGGGGGGAATAGGGTTAATTATGACAAAAATTTTAATAAATATAAGAAAACTCTTAATAAACATATTAGAACATCATTCTTTAATTACGATTTATACTTTTCTAAGAAAATAAGTTAAAATTAAAGAAAATAAGTTAATTAAGAAAATAAGTTAATAAAAATAAGTTAAATAGAAAATAAGTTAATTTCCTAATACAGCTGGTAATACAGAGAGTCATAAGCAAGAGCTGCACCGCTGTTACTCATTCAGCACTACCCAGGTGTGCTACCACGTGTAGCTTGAAGATAAGCTACAGACGCGGGTAGCACTACCCCGACAACGCTCTACGATCACATTAGACCGGCACCTACGGTTTAAAGTGGATTCCGAACCGTTACAAACATCCATGATACCGTCAGGGACTCAACACGAAACCGACCGTACCGACGCCAGAGGGCTAACCACTCGGTCTGGCTCCTCTAAGAAAATAAGTAACAACAAGGATTGTTATCCAAGAAATATAAATCATGCATTTATCTATAATTTTGTTCCTTTCTTTCAATGAAATATTTTAATTCCGTACATTTTTAAAATTTTTTAAAAATATTGTCACATCACCATGTAAAGAAATATTTAAACTTAGGATGTTCTTAATTAGTTCAAGACTTTTAAAATAAGAATGGTTTTCTGTATAACTATTACTTTCCTGTAATTATCCCAATTTGCCATTAATCAATTTAACAGCATATTAATTAATGGGTTAATAATTATTTTTATTGATGATAGTGATTTGTATTTATTGTTCAATATATCAGACATCTTATAAAGGATACTATATAATAAGGTGTGATCAGAACTCTGTTTTTAAGAAAATTCATTTAATAAGGCATGTGTTTTCAGGTTCTTAATCAGTTCTTACAATTTATAATTACCAATGTTAAATGTATAGTGCTAATGTGAGATAAAATGTAATATTTTTAGTCAAAAACGGCGTAATAATAATAATATCTGCTATCAATTACAGTTGTAATTTAACGAATAGTAACTTGCTTAATAACTAATTTATTTAAAGATCGTATTCATGCCGATTATGGACACGATAAATCTGTGGGGACGGAATGACCTTCTGTTGAGCCCAACAAAGGAGGAAATGCGTCACAGACCTTCCACCTGTTGCCACTCTTCAGAAAGTTCGTTCAAAATTGTGGTGAAAATATGTGCAGTGAAACCGGCTTCCTCGTGATCAACCTAGGTAACGCTGAATCTGCTACATATCTACCACCGTGTATGAATTTTCAAATTTCCCTGGTTAAATTTTCTTTTTTTATACTACAAGAAAATGTCGGCAGTCATCCTTAAATATTACCATGGAAGTCAGTGCCCTCTCTCCCTGATTTGTCGGTGGGCCCTTCGTGATACATGTAAAAGAGACACGAAACTCACCGACTTATGAAAAAAAAAAGCCATCAGTTAAAATCAGGAAACAAAATTCCAGCTCGAAACGCAACTCAGAATAATTAAAGTCCCTTAACTAATTAAGGTGTATTCATAAATTTAACATAATAATTAAGGTTTATTCATAACTTAACCATAGCCAGACTAATTCTGCTAGGTTTCCTAACGTATAAACACAAGCACGTTTAGATATTATTTAAGTAATTACTTAATTTACCAATATTAATTAATTTCATTTAAGTAAATTCATTAAATTAAAGTATACTACTACTATAAATTAACTATAAATTAATTGCTATAAGTTTACTTACAATCTTCTTTTTTACACAGTTTTCTTTTCTTTTACCATAGTAAGAAGGGGCAAAAAAGATAATGCAATATTATCGTCTTTTTTTTTTTTACTCATACTCTAAATTGAGCAACACTCACATTTATCAATTCCATTACAAATTATAAAATCTGTCGTTCGCGAAGCGTTTTATCAGTGGGGTGATCTAAGAATAAACCTGATGCTCTCCTGTTATCTTATCTGGACGTTCACTGCTTTTCTATCAGAGCATTTGGTTTGAAACTGAAATGTATATATATATATATATATATATATATATATATGTATGTATGTGTGTGTGTGTGTGTGTGTGTGTGTGTGTGTGTGTGTGTGTGTGTGTATGGTAAATACGATAAATCCGGTGATTATGCATAATTACCAGCAGCATAACACGGTACATGTGTAGAATTCCGTGGATTAATCTTGTGATTATTCATTATAATTACCAGTGATTATACATGATCATCGATTAATTACATTTACAGTAACATATATATATATATATATATATATATATATAGATTTCGATATGTTTGGGACAAATTTTTAAAAATTGAAAACTTTTTTTTTAAATGCATCAAAATGCTCTTTGAAAAGAAAAAGTATCATAGTTGGTGTGGAATTTTTTCATATAGTTTTTCTTTTAATATCGTGTCATCTAAAATTTAATGATTAAAAATTAAAATTATTTTTATTTACAATTAGAATCTCCTAAATGATATTTCTGCCCCTATGACATCGCTTTTTTCGAATCCTCCTCAACTCGATCTAAAGTGCCTTCCGGGAGGACTTTTTAGGGGTAATTACCGCACATTTTCTTGTCTTATGGGAGAAGAGCCGAAAATTCCCATTAGGTAGTCCTACTAACGAAGCAAGATGCTGAACATTACAAACGCCATCGACTCTCCTCGTTTTTTTGGAACAGCGTCTACAACAATGCAACCAGTGGATTGAACCTCAGCCCTATAGTGCTCGCCAGCGGTGTTCATTACCCCTGAGTCACGAGTCGGCCATTTTAGCAGTTATATACCTAACCATAGGATTAATCAACAAGACTTCCTGAACTTGATTCAGGTGGTTCACCTTGAATTGCAATACATGGTTTATAATAAATAAAAAAGATGACAGTATAATATTTTTAAAGTGTATTGTTATTGAATATTCATTAAGCATTGATAACTGTAATCAAAACATAACAATGTTACTGTGAATCATTATGAAATCGTTACTTTTCGTCCAATAACATTTACTTATTTACTAGCTTTCAGCAATTGAGTTTTGGTATAAAAAGACCTTCATTGCTACATTTTTTTAATCATTCATCATATCATTTTCATTAATTATTTTTTCATTATCTTGTTATTTTTATAATGACAACGATGACGTTGAGCTGCATAGCTAACATGTTATTTAGCTGTCGAAAAAAAATATTATTTTTCTACATTTTTATCAATTATACATGGATTTCATTAATAATGTGACATTTTTTCTCTACCAGTAAACAAAAATTGCAAATAGGGTTACATTCCTTTGTATCTCAACCGACCGTAAAACACGATAAATAACACTCATGCAAATTTTACTGTAAACCCCATAACAAGGTAATGGGATTTATTCCACTTATAATAACAGCCTCTCTCTTTAGAAGACAAGATCTTTTGTATTCCAAAATGAACGAAAACATGCATCAAAATTAATTGTATTCCTCCTTTATATTTAGTGTCTTTTTCACCGAAGACGTCAAGACGTCTAATTCCTTCCATTTCTACAGACGTCTAATTCTTCCTCAGTATCTATTCTGGATTGAAGGAGGTATAAATTATTGATGATTGTGTTGTTTTGTTATTCCATATTGTAATTATAATCCGCATCAAACGATTTCGGTGAATGCTTGCCAGATTAAGGGGTATGGATTGACAGGTATTCGAGGTGTGTTCATGGAAGGCGTCGAATACTGTGTCACGAACAACTTCCCGATAGGATTACATTGCGGTGTGCACCAAAGGGTTTTTTGATTTAAGAGGTTCGAGAAAATAGAATCTTAACTGCAAACCCACACCCATCTTCAAGTTGATGGTTTCAATCATCACCGCTTTGTTCTGAAATCAATTCATGGTGCACAATATCAAGTTTTAATCCTACATAAAAAGAGTTGCTGGAGGAGAAAAATATATCAAAGTTCTTCCTACCATCAATCAAACTATCAATATTCAATTTTCGCCATCAATTTTCAATTTATTTTGTTGTCAGCAGAAGTGGGAACCCGGAATCGGAAGTAAGGAATGGAGAATCTTTGAGGGAGTTAGTTTCAATATCCGACACCTGATTCTTTTTTAAAAATAATGTTAATTAAATATGTTAAAATAAATTTCAGTTGTTAAAATTAAGTGTTAAGGAGACAATTAAATTGTGTCCTTCAATAATATGACCAGTAACAAAGACAGTGACTACTTCAAAAGTACTAGTGGCTGAAAGACTTACTTCAACACTCAGACTTATAAAAAGCAATCTAGGATCAGCAATAAAAGAATTTCTTGTTATTTTTTACTTTTAAGAACTATAATATTTAATGTATTACAAGTATACCATCTTTGTGATTACATTCTAAGAATTCATACTAAATTTACATGTTAAGGAGGTAATTCTTATTGTGTATTTCAATAATACAATTAGTAGCAAGGATAGTGACTGCTTTAGCAAGTTCTGAAAGACTTACCTCAACACTTTATAAAAAACTATTTAGGATCAACTACGAAAAAGATCTTATAGAAGCTATTTTATTTTTAAGAACATATAAGATTTAATGTATTGCAAATATACCGTCTTTTTGATTAAATTCTGAGAATTCATGTAAAATTAAAAAGTTAAGGAGGCAATTCAATTGTATCTTTCAATAATAGACAACCAGTAGCAAAAACAGTGACTGCTTTAGCAGCATACCGAGAAGTAAGTGCTAAAAGACTTATGTTAACACTGAGACATAAAAAACTATTTAGGATCAACAATGAAAGAAGATCTTATAGAAGCTATTTTATTTGTAAGAACATTGTATGATTTAATGTGATGCAAATATACCATCTTTGCGATTAAATTCTGAGAAATTGTTAAAAATTTTGAAAAATGTTAAATTTAAATGTTAAAGAGGCAATTCAATTATAGCCTTCAATAATACAACCAATAGCAAAGATAGTTTTTACAACAAACTATGTAAGCACTGAAAGTCTTATCTAAACACTGGGAACTATAAAAGCTATCTAGGATCAACAAAGACAGAAGGCCTTACAGAAATTATTTTATTTGTAAGAATATATAAGAATTAATGTAATACAAATATAGCATCTTTGTGATTAAATTCTGAGAATTCATGTTAAATTTAAATATTAAGAAGGCAAATCAATTGTGCCCTTCAATAATACAACCAGTAACAAAGATAGTGACTGCTTTAGCAGCATACCAAGTATGTACCGAAACTGAGACTTATAAAGATTTGTCTAGGATCCACAACGACAGAAGATCTTGTAAAAGCTATTTTATTTTTAAGAACATATAAGATTTAATGTGTTCAAATTCTGTTCAATTTAAATGTTAAGGAGGCATTTCAAATCTCCAAAAATCGTCAAGCTATCATCGCATATGTTAAAGTACATCGTATATACAAAATAAAATTCACTTGAGATATATGATCATGTTCGGATTATGTTTTTCCCCAAACTGTTCCCTAGAAAGGCAATCCAATTAAGGATATAATGTGTAATGTATACACAATTATTTAAAAATATATATAATAAATCTAGTAAAATATTTGATTAGGAATTAATAGATAAACTTCAACAATTTCAAAAATGTATCCCGTAATTACAATAACTACCGAAGGTCTTTTATACATTATCTCGTTTAAAATTAACGATTTTAGATCTTATTTGACAAATGCATAAAGAAATTTCGATTTCGAAATTGTCGATGCCCTTTTCATCTCAATGCAGGATCAGAACCTATAAAAAGAAGAACGACAGCAATGACTGCAACAGATGCCCCCAGCGGTTAGAATCTGATCCCTCTTGTACACTAGCCTCATATTTGACCGCTACTCGGACAAACCAGTGCAATTAAGGATATAATATATAGTGCATACACAAGTATTTTTTTTTAAATATAAAAATAAATCTAGTAAAAATATTTGATTAAGTATTAATAGATAAACTTCAGCAATCTCAAAAATGTGTTCCATAATTACAAAAACCACCGAAGATATCCATCTTTTGTACATTATCGATTTACCAGTGCAATTAAGGATATAATATACAACATATATACAAGTATATTTTTAAATATAAAATAAATCTAGTAAAATTTTTTGATTAAGTACAATTAGATAAACTTCAACAATTTAAAAATGTATTCCATAAGCACAAAACCACCGAAGATGTCCATCTTTTGCACATTATCTATTTTGGAACTTATTTTACAAACGCATACAGAAATTTCGATTCCAACTTGTCAATCCCATTTTTGTCTCAATGCCGGATCAAGACAGATAAAAAGAAGCCCGAATTCAGTGATTGCAATAGATTACCCCAGCTGGTTAGTTCTTGTACACTAGTCTCATACTTGACCATTAATCGAACAAACCAGTGCAATTAAGGATATAATATATATAATATTGTGCATGCGCAAGTATTTTTAAAATGTAAAATAAATCTAGTAAAAATATTTGATTAAGTATTTTTTTTTTTTTTTTTGTTCTAATGCAGCTGGCAAACACTTAGACACTTGTCTTTGATGCCTTAAGGCAAGCGCTGCACAGATGTTACTCACTTTGCTCTACCCAGGAGGTGCGTGTAGCTTGAAGTTAAGCTACGGAAGCGAAGTAACACTACCCCCGTAACGCTCTACGATCTTGTTAGACCGGGACCTACGATTTAAAGTGGATTCCGAACCACTGCAAACATCCATGGCACAGCCGGGACTCGAACCCGAAACCTGTGGTACCGAGCGCCAGAGCGCTAGCCACTCGACCAGTCAGGCCCATTTGATTAAGTATTAATAGATAAACTTCAACAATTTAAAAAATGTATTCCATAATTTCAAAAAAAAACCCAAGATATCCATCTTTTTGTACATTATCTCTTTTAAAATTATCGATTTCCTTTTTAAAAACACATTAAGGAATTTCGATTTCCAACTTGACTATATCCTTTTTGTGTCAAAAGTAGGATCAGGACCTATAAAAAGAAGCCCGAAAGCAGTGACTGCAATAGATGCCTCCAGCTGGTTGAGAATCTGAACCCTCTCGAACACTAGCCTCATACATGACCACTAATTGAACAAAACCAGAGCAATTAAGTACATAATATTTGGTGAATAAAAATAATCTTCTTACATTAAAATAATCTACTAATCTTCTTTAATTTAAAAATTTTATAATATTTAAATATAAAATAAATCTGATAAGTATATTTGATTAAGTATTATTAGATCAACTTCAGCAATTTCAAAAATGTGTTCCCTAATTAAAAAAAAAAATCACCGAAGATATCCATCTTTTGTACATTATCGATTTACCAGTGCAATTAAAGATATAATATACAACATACACACAAGTATATTTTTTAAATATACAATAAATCTAGTAAAATATTTGATTAAGTACCAATAAACAAACTTCAACAATTTCAAAAATATATTCCATAACCACAAAAACCATCGATGATGTCCATCTTTAGTACATTGTCGATTTTATACCAGACATTATCAATTTTATACCAGACCTTTCGACAGTGCAATTAAGGATATAATATGCAGAGTATACACAAGTATATTTTTTAAATATACAATAAATCTAGTAAAAATATTTGATTAAGTACCAATAGACTAACTTTGAAAAATGTATTCCATAACCACAAAACCACCGAAGATGTCCATCTTTGTACATTATCGATTTTATACCAGACTTTATCGATTTTATACCAGACATTTTCAATTTTATACCGGACTTATCGACCAGTGCAATTAAGGATATAATATGCAGTGTATACACAAGTATATTTTTAAATATACAATAAATCTAGCAAAAATATTTGATTAAGTACCAATAGACAAACTTCAACAATTTCAAAAATATATTCCATAACCACAAAAACCATCGATGATGTCATCTTTAGTACATTATCGATTTTATACCAGACATTATCAATTTTATACCAGACTTTATCAATTTTATACCAGACATTATCAATTTTATACCAGACCTTTCGGCCAGTGCAATTAAGGATATAATATGCAGTGTATACACAAGTGTATTTTTAAATATACAATAAATCTACTAAAAATATTTGGTTAAGTACTAATAGATAAACTTCAACAATTTGAAAAATGTATTCCATAACCACAAAAACCACTTAAGATGTCCATCTTTATACATTATCGATTTTATACCAGACTTTATCGATTTTATACCAGACATTATCAATTTTATACCAGATCTTTCGACAGTGCAATTAAGGATATAATATGCAGTGTATACACAAATATATTTTTCAAAATAGAAAATAAATCTAGTAAATATATTTGATTAAGTATTAATAGATAAACTTCATCAATTTGAAAAATGTATTCCATAACCACAAAAACCACCGAAGATGTCCATCTTTTTGTACACTATCGATTTTAGATCTTATTTTACAAACGCATACAAAAATTTCGATTCCAACTTGTCGATGCCCTTTTTGTCTCGATGCAGGATCATAACCGATAAAAAGAAGCAAAAAGCAGTGACTGCGACAGATGCCGTCAGCTGAATAGAATCTGATCCCTCTTGTACACTAGCCTCATAGACCGCTACTCGGACAAACCAGTGCAATTAAGGATATAATATGTAATGTATATACAAGTATTTTTTTTAAATATACAATAAATCTTGTAAAAATATTTTATTAAGTATTAATGCATTTTTGAAATTATCACTTTTAAAATTATCGATTTTATTTTACAAACGCGTAAAGAAATTTCGATTCCAACTTGTCGATGTCCTTTTCCTCTCCATGCAAGATCAGGACCGATCGTAATTATGGAATATAATTTCAAAAATGTATTCCATAATTACAAAAACCACCGAACATGTCCATTTTCTGTACATGATATCTTTTAAAATTATCGATTTTAGATCTTATTTTATAAACGCATAAAGAAATTTCCGATTCCAACTTGTCGATTTCCTTTTTGTCTCAAAGTAGGATCAGGACTGCAAGCGCTGATGGCCGAATAGCTAGTGCTCTGGCGCTCGTACCACTGTTTTCGGGTTCGAATCCTGTTGTGCCATGGATGTTTGTAATGATTTGGAATCTACTTTAAACGGTAGGCCCTGGTGTAATAGAATAGTAAAGCATTGTTACTTCGGGGAATGGATGATCTCCTTCGGATCATTGTTGCGGGAACCTTGTTACTTCGCGTCCGTAGCTATCCTCAAGTTACATGCGGCCCCTTGGGTAGTGGTAACGTACACGCGCCCCCTAACCGAGTAATGTTGGTGCAGCCCTTAAGGCTCGTTCCCACCGGGCGAGAGACGTGAAGATTCAAGAGGCAAGCGACAAAATTTTTCGACCCCTTCACAGCGAAACGTCAGAAATAGCATTACGCCTAGTGAAAAACCGCTTCGAGTTGAAAGTTGGGCAACTCCAAGCGGCAGACTTTCCGGTTTCAGGCGACAGCGGTGAGGCTAGTGATTGGTAAAATTTTTTTTTTTTCTTCTCGCCTTGGTGAGCACGAGCCTTTATGGCATAAAAGATCACGGTCTAAGTATTTTCCAGCTGCGTTAGAAAAAAAGATCTTATTTTATAATGGTGTAAAAAGATTTCGATTCCAACTTGTATGCCCTTTCTGTCTCAGGATCAAGACCGATAAAAAGTTCACCGTTATCTGTAAAACTTTTTTTTTGCAATTCTCAATCCTACGCACAACTTGAAAAAGGAAGCGGTTCGTTCTGTGACAAAGAAATCACTATCAGCAAATGCTATCACAAAGAGAAAGTGTAAGGAGTTGTTAAATACAGTACCTGAAATACACCTAGGGTCAGATAGAACGACTCCGTGCATTTCTGTGGTTGAAGATAAACATTATCTATTTTCGACTGTTTGCAATTTATCATCGCTGATTATGGCACGTGTTTCGTCCTTGCATAATTTATAGTAAGCGTTAATCTTTTCAGTTTATAATAATAACAACACAGATAAAAACAGATAGAAAAAGTATCGAAATATCTCTCCTCCTGAACACTAGTTTTAAATCTTGCGAAAACTGTCATATCAGTACAGACGAATGTCATAACTAGTAATGTATTCCATAATTACAAAAATCTCCAAAGATGTCCAACTTACGGACATTATCTTTAAAAATATTGCTTTTACATTATATTTCGGAAGCATAATTCGATAATAATGAATAATAACAAAAGTATAAACTTCAACAATTTCAAAAATGTATTCCATAATTACACAAATCTGCAAAGATGTCCAACTTACGGACATTGTCTTTTTTTAAAAATGTCGATTTTTGATAAAAATTGGATAATAATAAATATTCGATAATAACAAAAATGCAAACTAATAATAATAAAAAAATGTAAACTACAATTTCGAAAATGTATTCCATAATTACAAAACCACCAAAGATGTCAAACTTAAGTGCATTATCTTTAAAAATATCTATTTTAGATTATTTTTCGTACGCATAATTTGATAATAATCGATAATAACAAAACAAAAATAATGTAAACTTCAACAATTTCGAAAATGTATTCCACAATTGCTAAAAACACCAATCATGTCCACCTTACTTACATTATATATTTAAAAATATCGATTTTAGATTATTTTTCGGACGTATAATTCGATAATAGCAATTCGAATAATACCATTCCAATTTGATGATGCCCTTTTAATTGTGTCTCTCAATGCAGGTTCTGGACCAATAAACATAAGAATGCATTTTAGTAGAAAATAACTTCTTTACGCAAACCAGTAAATGAATATAAAATTAATCTATTTGGATTATTAATATAAGCATTTTTGTATTCATTATTGGTAAATTCAATAATCAATAATAATGACACGTACGCGGTCCTTTACCGCATATTACAACATCACAAATAAAAATAAGGTATGTATAACAAAATCATATATAAATTACAAGTAGAAATAAGGCTTATAGAGCTTTGGAACAGACCGTTTGGTTTCTAAACTGAGACAGGCTCGACTCAAGGCCTGACGAGTGAACTCTAACAAAAAATTATCATATCATTCTAATATTGGACACTATAAATCTATTGAACAGAAAGATCTTTGTTTGGTTCAGGGGTTGGAGGAAGGATTACTATTGCCACCATTTTTAGTGTTCATTTCCTGATTAATGGATATAGCAGTGCATGTGATATATACAGGACAGTCGTACACTCAAATAATTCAGAATGTATTATATAACTGGCGTTGTTGGCAGATATACAATGCATAATATGTTATATATCGGCCGTCGTTGGCAGATATAACTCCAAATGTTGTATATATATTTACTGTTGGTAAATATATAGCATTGAATGTGTTATGTATCGCCTATTGTTGGCAGATATATAACGCCGAATGCGTTATATATCTGCTATTAGTAAATATATACCGTTGAATGTCTTGTATATCGACTATTTCTTGGAAGATATATAAATCATGAATGTGTTATATATCTGGCCGTTGTTGGAAGATATATAACGCCAAATTATATATCTACTGTTGGTTGAATATATAGCAAATTCTTTGGTATAAATTTATTTTCTGAGAAATGTTGTAATAACAAAAAAATGTAATTTTTTTATTTTAATGAATCAAACTACATTCAACAAGGACCATTTAATATCATTTGAAAACATATTTTCTTTTTGTAAAAGAAGAACTTACGCATTTGTCAATATCAATTTCATTTTTGATAGTTTGGATATATAAGATTTATTAACATTCAAAAATTATTTACAAACTGATAGAGAATAATTTTGGCTTATCATACTTGTTAGAAGAAAACTATATCAAATGAAAATTGTGAAAGATCGCTCGTGCAAGATGAGCCATGGATTATGATACTTTCTTCAGTTTCTTTAAATCTTATCTGTGTTTATTTGAAACTTGAAAAATATAAAACCATTTTCAAGATAACTTAATTTGTTTATGCTATATTTTGCAACAGAAAAATTGAATAAGCATGAGTAGTTACAAAAATTATTCTGAAAATGCTTGTAGTTTCTATGAAATATATCTGATTTGAATGAGTTCTATTCTAGAGTTCTATTTGTGAAGAATTCTATTCAACTGAGAATAAATCTAATAAAATCCTGCATTGTATTTTATTATAATTATTTTAAAATTATATAATTAAATGCTAAAATTTTAATTATTCAGTCAATAAATATTTTCGAAATCTTACCTTAACTGTTTCTTGATTATTTCTTTTAAATGATCCATTAATTGTTCCTTCGAAATGGAATTATATTTTGTCCATTATATCAAATAAATTAAATGAATAACTAAGAAATTAAGTAAAAAAAATCACTAAATTGATTAAATAATTAATATTTGATCAATATTTTAAAAAATAACAATCTTGTAAGTAATAAGAACTTTAAGTAGATATATTTGGTCTCAGTTTGATAGGATTATTTTCAATTGAAAAACAGACGATAAAAAGAATTAAATCGAGTTATTCAAATAAGAATTTTATGTAGATATATTTACTCCAAGTCTGTTACAAGCACGCATTTTGTTTTTTTAATTTCGCGACAATTTTAAGCAAACAAATTTTTTATTAAAATAAAAATTGTAAAATTTTTAGATAATGTGACAGATTAATTGCTCATTCTAAATGGATTTTTTTTTATTCATTATATAAAATAAATTAAATGAATAACAAAAAAAAAAATAAAGTAAAAATTAATAAATTGATTAAATATCTAAATTTTGATCAATGTTTAAAAAAATAACAAATTTGAAAAAATAATACTTTGATATATTTTTATCTCAGTTTGATAGAATAATTTTCAATTCAAAGCAGACGATAAAAAAAATTAAATCGAAGAATTCAATTTAATGCAAGTCTGTTACAAGCACGCATTTTCTTTTATTAGTTTCGAGATAATTTTAAACAAATGCTCTTTTTTTTTTTTAACAAAACAAAAAAGTTGTTGTAAAATTTTTTTAGACAATATAACTGATTAAATCTTCGTTCTAAATGGAATTTTTTTGTACATTATATGAAATAAATTAAATGAACAGCTAAGAAATATACTAATATAATTTTTTTATTTAAAAATTAATAAATTGATTAAATAATTAATATTTGAACAATATTTATTATATTTAAAATTTATTTAAAAAATAACAAACCGTAAAAGCAATAAGAACTTTAAGAGTATATATTGATTTCAGTTTGACAGAATTATTTTCAACAGAAAGCAGACGATAAAAAAATTAATTAAATCGAAGTATTAAATTTACTGTAAGTCTGTTACAAGCAAGCATTTTTTTTTTTAAAGTTTCGCGACAACTTTAATTTTAAATAAAACAAAAATACTTATAAAAATTTTAAAATTAAAAGATAAAGATTAAGAAACGAGACTCACAGATAAGAATACAGAATTAAACAAAAGAATAAAAAAAAAAAAAAAAATAACGTCGCGTGTCTATCAAGATGGCGTGCGGGGACAAGTGACAGCTACTAACAAGAACTCTTGTAATGAAATAAAAACCGAAGGACAACGGCAGAAGAGGACAGATGGGCGAAATGAAAAAAATGGGCTGTAACGAACTCATTACAGGCCCATTACTCCTCCCGGGCAGGGTCTCCGTGACCAGAAGGATCGAAATTACAGACCGCATTCTGGACAAAGCGACTTCGAGAGTGGAATTTTAATTGATGAAGAACTGAGTGCTATTAATGAGTGAGCTGTGAATAAACATTCTGGTAATGAAAGGCGGCTAGGGAAAAGTGGCTTGTCATTAAGTAGCACTCGGGCCCACACTCAGAGCTCCGGGCGATGTCATTTCGAAGGGGCCCACACGCAATTTTAACTTTTTTTTTTTTTTTATAACTGAGCTTTATTTCATTTTATTTAAAATTAATATTAGTAGACTATTCAAAGTTGAAAAGTTTTTCAAAATTAAAGTATAAATAACATTCGTTATTCTTTTTGCTTAAATTGAAAAATAAAACAAATTTAAATTTACAAAATTTTTTACTGAAATGAAAATATAAAAATAAATTTTTAAAAAATAAATAAATCGTTGCTTTTTTAAAAATTTAATGTATATTTTATCAATAATTAATCAGAATTTTGCATTCTATAGAATTCTTTTGGAGAGGATCATCCAACTTGGAGTTTCTCAAAGAGAAATTGCCATTGGTTAAGTTTGGATTGGATAGAACAGAATGCTATTTCTGAAATATTGAAGAAACAGCTCAGGTTTAACAATGCAAGAAAAGCATAGTAAGGATTTTTTCAAATTTAATATCTTTTATATATTTTTTTAATTTTTTATTATTTAATTAATCATAATTTTGTTTTTTAAAAACCTCATTTGGAGAGCTCGACCTCGGATCTTGAAGCCTCTCCAAGAGAAGTTCAGATCGATAAAACCTGTTCAGATAGAACAGATTTAAAGAAATAGTTCAGGCTTAATAATACAATAAAAACCTAGTAAGGATTTTTTTTTCAAATTTAGAAATTTATCCGTTAACTAATCATAATTTTGTATTTTAAAAAAATCTTTTGGAGAGGAACACCAACTTGAAGTTTCTCTAAAAGAAGTTGCGAATGGTTATGTCTGGATTGGACAGAACAGAATGCTATTTCTGCCCGATTACATGTTTAACAAAACTAGAAAACCTAGGAAGAAATTTTTTTTTCCAAATTAAATATTTTATCCGTTAACTAATCATAATTTTTGTATTTTAAAAAACTCATTTGAAGAGATCGAGATCGGATCTTGAAGAATCTACAAGAGAATTGACAATGGTTAACTTAGGATTGGATAGAACAAAATGATATTTCTGAAATATTGAAGAATTAGCTCATGGGTTACAAAACAATAAATTCCTAGTAAGTATTTTTCAAATTTATTCTTCTATCCGTTAACTAATCGCAATTTTATATTTAAAAAAATCTTTTGAGAGCACCACTAACTTGAAGAATCTACAAGAGAATTGACAATGGTTAACATAGATTGGATAGAACAAAATGATATTTCTGAAATATTGAAGAATTATCTCATGGTTTACAAAACAAAAAAACCAAGTAAGGATTTTTTTTTCAAATTTAATATTTCATCCGTTCACTAATCTAAATTATATTTCAAAAAATCTTTGGAGAGCATATTTCAAAAAACAATGAAATAATATTTAAGAACAAAATGTTTTACATTATTTAATTTTTTTTTTTTTCAAAAAATCATAATCATAAATTATATTTCACTCGAAAATAATACCCCGTTATTTTATACGTAAACGTTTAATAAAAAATGTAAAATTTAAATAATGATAAAATTAGAGCAGATTTTTTACAATAAAATGTAATAAAAATAAAAAATGGAACATTTAACCCCACTTATTAAAAATTTGTTGGGGATTGATTATATAAAGAATTGACGTGAAACAATTAATCGCATAGGCCTTTCGAAATAACTGCAAGTTAAAATTTATTTTAGTTAAAGATTGTTACTTTTAAACTAAAAATATCAAAAATCTTTGTTTGCAATGGATTTTGGAAATTGATTGCTTTTGAGATAGTGACTTCTACAGTCTGATGTTATAAAAGTAAGTTGAGCAAAAGCAAAGCAGTTTACAAAACAAAGTTATTAAGTAATAAAATAAAACATCAATTATAATATATATAACAAATTCATACAATAATTACAGATGATTATTATTTTAGGGATTTTATAGGAAATAGTTCTTAAACATATTAATCCTTTTCATTTAGAATAGTTTTAATTAAAAATATTAAAAGTATACATATGGGAGAAATTAAATCCATATCTAAAAGACAGACATTAATAATATTTTTTTTTTATTACGTATAGAGAAAATCATATGAATAGTAGAAGAATAGTACAAGTTTGTTGTGAGTATCAGTCATAATACATATAACAAATTCATAAAATAAATACAGATGCTTATTATATTAAGGATTTTATAGGGAATAGTTTTTAAACATATTAATTCTTTTTATTTAGAATAATTTTTAATTAAATAAACATTCTTATAGGATCCCTGTAGAAATTAAATCCATATCCAAAAGACAGAAATTAACTTTTTTTATAAGGAATAGAGGATATTTTCTCCCAAATCTCTTCCCAAGCTGTATTCATTGAAGCAAATTTAGGTTTACGTTTGTGGTTTCAATCAGACGTTAAAAATAAAACGCAGAGTTACACTGTTTAAGTGCAATTCTTCCCGACTTCTGATGGATGTCTATCTGGCCAGGAAGAACAAATCACTCTCACTGATTAAAAGTGAAGGGAATACCATTTTCGTTAACTAAACTGTTATCTTGTTTCTCGACGTGTAAGTATTCCTAAAATGAAAATCAATACTATTTCCGGTGGAGCATCAGCAACTTAAAGTAAGCGTATCCAATTTTGTAGCTTCCATGGAGATCATTTGAAGTAAAAGATTATCGAGCTTAAGTAAAAGATATCGAGCCTTATATAAAATAAGTAATTTCAACAACAGCTATTATAATAAATGAATATTTTAGTGAATAATATCCAATATAAAATATTTATCGAAAAAAATAAATAAAAATGAGGAAGAATATATTTTTTTTTTAAATTTAAATAAATAAAAAATATATTTAAGAGTTGTATTAAATAAATAATATTTAAATACAAATTAGTTTTCAGTTTTATATATATAATATATAGATAGTATATATCTAATAAATGCAATACTTTTGTAATAAATTAATATTCTAACTATTAATTTATTAATTAAAATAAATATTTTGCAGTAATTTTTGAGCATAAGGTGTTATTTATTGTTTATTTTGCCATGGCTAGTTATTTAATTTTAACTACTTCTATTGTATATATGAAAAATGATACTAAGAAGTAAAACTGCAATTGTATATTTTTAAAAAAATAAATGTTTTCAAATTTATGTTGACAAAAGTCATTATTATAGTACTTTCTCTTTCCTATAACAATAGCAGCAGTTGGTGAAGTTAATTTGTCCCATAAGAATAGTAGCAAAAGAAAATAAATATAGAACACAAGATTTGTTATAAAAAACTACACATTAAACAATAAGTTAAAAATATTTTATTTTGATTGTTCGGAAAATTTCTGGATTTTTCAAAAGTTTCTTTACAGCATTTTAAACTTGTGGGTAGGATTCTTTAGCTACGAAGCTTTGCTTTTCTTAAATGCGTGAGTTTAAAATGGATATAGATTTCCGAATTTTATGAATTTTCCTTTTTCAAAAGTCGGAATAATGTAGATTTGGAAACTTCAAAAGACGTGAGCTGTTGATCTTATGCTGCCTTTTCTGCTAAGAAGAATATATCTAAGTATTTCTCCATAATCTTTGCACTTAAGTCCATAGTTTTTGTTTTCAATGAATCAACATTAGTATAAGGTCCACCTTGACAAATATTTTCAGAAGT
Source organism: Caerostris extrusa (assembly GCA_021605095.1). Taxonomy (NCBI): domain Eukaryota; kingdom Metazoa; phylum Arthropoda; class Arachnida; order Araneae; family Araneidae; genus Caerostris; species Caerostris extrusa. The sequence goes on along the minus strand of BPLR01014323.1, from coordinate 52,820 downwards.
AAATTTCTAAATTTTTGATAGCGTCATTCTGTCGCACTTAAATTGTTTTGCAGCTAACGTAGTTGACCATTCTGTTTTGAAACTTTTCGTTTTTCTTTTGATGTATCAAGAACTGGACAATCGCAACTCGATTTTAAAACTCTCTTTTTTCCATCTTATTTTTACAACATAATCATAATCAATTAAAATGAAACAATTGATTTCGATCAGTGGATGAAATTACAAAAATAGTTATAATTTATAATAATTCGGTTAACCTAAAAATTGAAAGACGTGTCAAAACAAATGACAGATGGCATGAAACATTGATTTTGATTGAAGGCTTTGCAATTTTGAGTTACAATATGATTTACAGTTGCATTCGCCAACAATTCCAGTTTAAATATTCACTTGCTATTATTATTATGAGACTAAGGGAGTATTACAATAAATATTTTTTTAAAAATTCGTTCAATTGTTGTCAATTTGTTTTCGCTCAACTCGTCAATTCGCTCATTTTATCAATTCAATTCGCCCTATTCGCAAAAAGCTTAGCGATTTTGTACTACAACATAATTTACAGCTGCATTTGCCAATAATTCCACTTTAAATATTCACTTGTTACTGTTATTGCGGAACAGAGGGAATATTTTAATAAGTATTTAAAATAAGGGAATATTTTAATAAATATTTTAAAAAATTATTCAATTGTCGTTGTCATTTCGCTCAAATAAATTCGTTCAATTCGCATATTTTGTCAATTCAATTCGTCAAATTCGCAAAAGCTTCGCAATTTTGTGCTACAACATAATTGCAGCTGCATTCGCCAATAATTCCATTTTAAATGTTCACTTGCTACTATTATTATTATAGGACAGAGGGAGTATTATAATAAATATTTTTAAAAAATTCGTTCAATTGTTGTCTCATTCAATTCGATAAATTCGTTTAAATAGTTCAATTCGTCAAATCGTAAATATTCAGTTATTACTGTTATCACGGAACAGAGGGAATATTTTAATAAATATTTAAAAATCATTAAATTGCCGTTGTCAATTCGCTCAAATAAATTCGTTCAATTCGCATATTTTGTCTATTCAATTCGTCAAATTCGCAATTTTGTGCTACAACATAATTTACAGCTGCGTTCATCAATAATTCCAGTTTAAACGTTCACTTGCTACTATTATTATTATAGGACAAAGGGAGTATTATAACAAATATTTTTAAAAAATTCGTTCAATTGTTGTCTCGTTCAATTCGATAAATTCGTTTAAATCGTTCAATTCGTTAAATCGTTTAATTTGTTCAGTTGACAATTCGTTCATTTGTTCAGATTGACAATTCGTTCATATCGTCAGATCGTTCAATTCGTTTAATTCGAACATTTTGTTAATTCGTTCAATTTGTGATTTCATTCAATTCGTCAATTCGTCCAATTGTAGGCAAAATTTAGGAATGTAAATTTATGAGTAAAAAAGATCCAGAACACCTATCCCAAACTAAAATATCTTAAGTATGCATACATAATCGGTATCATCAAAGAAATCTTAATAATTTAGCACCACGCGACTCCATTGCATAAGCAATCCATTTTTCAAACCCGTGAAACTCCTTCACCGAAAAGTGAGATCCGCAGACAAATACGCCAATCACGTAGCTTTGTGTGCGAGAAGTTGCAACAAAAAAGGATAATTGCCAATAAATCACTCTAATGACTCCGATTTGTCACTTGCTCAGTGCGGGGATGCATTAGCCAACAGCACACTGACCGACATTTTGTTTCAATTATCGATTACATACCGGGTAATTACCACGTGACTCTTCCCCTTGCAGACGACTAATGGGGACCCTGGCCGGGGCCTGAGCCTATTTGCAGGCAAAAAAAAGCACATTAGATTTTTTTTCATTACGGATATGCCTCATTAATTTGTTACATGGAACCCATTTAATTTACTTTGTGTTACCGGCATGGTTGTTTGAAGTATATAATAGAAGGCATAACTATCAGGGTAATAAAATTTTGTTTTTACTTGTAGATGTATCAAAGTATTTAGGGTAGACAACTGAATTATGCAAAAAGTTAATATTTATAGAATCTCATAAAAGTGTTGGGACAATTGAGTGTTTTCTTTTGTCTGTAAGAATTGTGAATAAATAACATGAAAAAAAAAATTAAGTATATAAATAACAATCTCTAAAGAAATCTTTTTTTTTTTCCCTATTGATGTTTGTTTTCAGAAGATTCCGCCTGATAGTTATTATAATGGCATTAAATTAACTGTTTTGTAATAACATTAAGTTAATTATGCATTAAATTTAAGGACATTAAATCATTTGTTTTGTAAATTCAATTAGGAAATACAATTTTGTTTTCATTTCATTTTAAAAATAATAATCGTGTTTTGTATTTTGATTGATAAAAATGATGCTATTAATAAAATTTTGTAATGCAAAAAATAAATATTTTTTTCTTGAGTTTTCTGTAATTTTGTTATTGCATATTGTTTAGTCAACATTTCACGACAAATTAAACAAGTAAAAATTAAATACAAAATTACATACAAATTTTCAAACACAATTCATTCCAATTAATATAATTTGAATCACGACATCATATTTATAAATTTGACCACATTTATACTACTTTTTTTCATTGCTTATAAGTAGCATTATTAGATCAAAAGAAAGAATGTGCGGGATTTTGAAATAATTTATTATCTGAGAAATGTCAATCAGCGGTATGATAGATATTTTATTTTCTTAAAACTATTGCCTCTTGTAATTGAAAAACATTTTGTTCATTTTAGTCAGCACTTCACGACAAATTAAAATTTTCTTTCGCCTATAAAAACTAATACTTTTAAGCGGACTTCTCCCAAAATAGGTTTTTATAAATAATTTTACATCTTTTAATTCTAAATATTATAATCGGAATCAAGACATTCTATTTATAAATTTGACCACATTTATACTACCTTTATTTATTGTTTACCGGTAGCCTTATTGAATTAAAAGAAAGAATATACGGGATTTTCAAATAATTTATTATGTGAGAAATATCAATCAGCGGTATGATAGATATTTTATTTTAAAAACATTTAATTTAAGCAGATTTTGTTGATTTTAGTATCAATTCCAAGACGAATTAAAAATGTTCTTTCCCCTTCAAAAACGCCATATTTATAAAATTTGAAGACATTTATACTACCTCTTTCATTGCTTACAGGTAGAATTATTACATCAAAAGAATGAATGTACGGAATTTTGAAATATTTTATTATGTGAGTGAGTAATGTCACTCAGCAGTATGATAAACATTTTTTAAAACATTTAACTCATGAACATTTTGTTGATTTTAGCATCAATTCCACGGCGATTTAAAATGTTATTTCACCTTCAAAAAACCAACATTAAAAAACATCCCACATCAATGCCATCAATTTGAAACCGAATGCGCTAAACTCTTGTTAAGCCCTGATTATAAAAAAGTCATTGATTAGTTTTCAATACCAATATTTACATAAGCCTCCTACTCACAGACCAAATTTCCTATTACATCATCCTCCCATTCCCGATGCCAAAAAATAAAAATGAAAGACAAACTTTCTTCCACAATTCAGTCAGTGTTCTTGTGCGACAGATTGGAAACCATTTGAGTAACGGTTAAGGGCAGTTAAAGTTAAACCAAACAGAGGGCGTAGGATGGCTCATTGAGTATGCAGGCAGTGAGAAACAATGCCGGCGTCTCCTTAACTTTTTAAGTATCTTGTAGGTCTGGTTCTCTCAAGAAAGTTACACAGGTTTCGATAGAAGTCGTGCTGGGCTTGTTCAATGCTTCGGGCCACTTTTCGTTCGGGCCTTGCATAATCTCCCTTTGACAATAGAGGGAGATGGATTTCATTGTTTGACACATTATTTTCTGTTTTTCTTTTTATTCTCGACGTGGCTGTTGCGTAATGTCTTAACATTCATGACATATAAGAAAAAAGAAAAATTTTTGAATTTATATTACGTCTCATTTTACTTTTTTTTTTTTAATACTGAGAGGCTTACAAATCGAAACATGAAAATTAATGTTTATGTCAAAGATGCATTGAATGCGGTTTGCCCCATTATAGGTCAATTTTTTTTAATTATAAAAAATAACATTTTTAAGAATATTTTTTTTATGAAATAATTTCTTTTTTTAATCAATAAATATTAGGTAGATATGCTATATATTCAATAAATATTTTGATAAATTTACTACATAAACAAATATTTTGATAAATTCACAACATAAACAAATATTTTGATAAATATACTACATAAATAATTATTTTGATTAATGTATTGCATAAACAAATATTTTGATAAATTTACTAGAATAAACAATAAATATTCGACAAATATGATTTTCGATGTGACTGCTGCGTAATGTATTAACATTTATGACAATATGAAAAAGAAAAGTTTTGAATTGATATTACGTCTCATTTTACGATTTTTTTTTAATACTGACAGACTTATAAACTAAAACATCAAAATTAATGTTTATGTCAAAGAAAAGAAGAATGCGCACAGAAGAATGCGGTTTTCCTCATTTATAGATAAATGTTTTTTTATTTAAAAAAAGTTCCTATTTTTTAAAAATATTTTTTCTGAATATTCTTTTTATAAGCAATAAATATTAGGTAAATATACTATACAATAAATATTTTGATAAAGTGACTTTATAAACAAATATGTGATAAATATACTACATTAACAATAAATATGATTTTCGACGTGACTATTGCATAATATCTTAACATTCATGACAATATGAAAAATAAAAATTTTTGAATTTATATTACGTCACATTTTACGTCCTTTTTTAATACTGAGAAACTTATAAGCTGAAACATGAAAATTAATGTTTATGTCAAAGATGCATTGAATGCGGTTTGCCTCATATAAGTAAAATGTTTTTAAATTTAAAAAATCATATATTTTAGAACATTTTTTATAAAATAATTTCTTTTTATAAGCAATAAATATTAAGTAAACTATATATGCAATAAATGATATAAATATACTACAGATGCAATAAATATTTTGATAAATATCCTACATAAACAATAAATAGTCGATAATATATATAACAATAATATTCGATAATATAAGTAATACATAGCCGACAAATATACTACATAAACAATAAATATTAGACAAATATATTACATAAACAATAAATGTTCGACAAATATATTAAATAAACAATAAATAGTCGGCAAATATGTAGCATAAATAATACATAGCTGGAAAAAATATTATATATGCAATAAATATTAGATAATTATACTATATATGCAATAAATATTAAATAATTATACTATACATGCAATAAATATAAGATAATTATACTATATATGCAATAAATGTTAAATAATTATACTATATATGCAATAAATATTAGATAATTATACTATATATGCAATAAATATTAGATAATTATACTATATATGCAATAAATATTAAATATTATACTATATATGAATTAAATATTATATTAAAATAATACATACGCAGTAGATAAACATATTAAATAAACAATAAATAGTCGACAAATATGTAACAAAAGTAATATATAGCCGACAAATGCACTGCATAAGTCATAAATATTAGATGAAAATATTTTGGTTAGCAATAAATATTAGATAAATATACTATATATGCAAAAAATATTCGATAAATAAACTATATAACAATAAATATTCGATAAATATACTATATAAGGAATAAATATTCGATAAATATACTATATGAACAATAAATATTAGACAAATATACTACATAAGCAATGAATATTACACCTGGACATCAGAACCTTTGCCACTAACGTAATCAAGTGCTTTATCTAAATTATTTCACATTTATTCAACTATTTCTCTTACACAAGAATCTCAAATTCTATTGGTTATCAAAACAGGGAGTGTTTGTGTAAAGAATTCATTGCATATTTTAATAAGATTGTCAAAAGCATGTTCTAATTTGAAATTGCATTCAAACATGATTTATATAGTTATAACAAGATAAAGTATCTACACATGCTTCTTTGGGTCATTTACTACTACATTTGGAACAAACAAGGGCAGTACATAATGGTTTTGCACCTTCTTCGTATATTAAGTGCGGACGATGCAATTTGTTCCTGCCTATTCCTAACATAAACACCATATTTATAAACGGACAATTTCTAACAAATTTATCCTTGTGTTCAAGTGATAAATTTATCACATTAATAATTACATATATAAATTAATAAGCATTTTAATACAATATAACTTTTAAAAATTATTTAATTTGAATTTACGTTAGGAAATAATGGAAAAATATCAAGCAAGTTTCAAATTCAGTTTATCACCTCTCGTCCGATGTCAATCATGCTGAATGACTGACATGATAAGAAGCTGCAGATTTTTCTGTTTTGAAATTTCCTGTTATTTATCAGATAATGAAAAAAAAAAAAAAAGAAGAAGAAACGTGACTTCTGAAATATTTTCCTTCTGATCAGTTTGGTGTATTTAAATGAGTTTAATTTGTGTCCTCAATATGTTCAAGAACAGGTTTAGCTACAAAGACAAAGAATCTTTTTGTCTCATTTCTGTGTAGTTTTTTATTTCTCTTATTGGAGCTAGAAAAGTTTGGTACCAATCCGATTTATTAGATAAATAGAATTCCATATCACTAGAATTCATTAGTCATTTGTCTAGTCCCTGTCACTGGAATTCCTTATTTCAATTAAGAATACTTACTAGATCAAAAACAAAATATAATAAATAATAATAATGTTTTTTATCAGAATTTTTCATCTCAAATAGGCCAATTTAGTTAGAAATAAGACTCTAAATGTCGATTTATTTCAAATTGACGGCATTTCATTCGGGCAAGGCTATAATTGTTAGAAATGAATCTTCTTTTAGAAATCAATGAAATGAAATTCTTAGAAATTACTCCGAATAGAATAGTATATTATATAGAAAATTGAATAGATGATAGAATAGAATTTTATAGAACAGTATAATACATCTTCTTCTTAGAAATTAATAACATGAAATTCTTAGAAATTACTGAATAGATTGGTATAATACTTCTTCTTGTTAGAAATTAATGAAATGAAATGCTTAGAAATTACTTAATAGAAATTATTATGAAAATGAAATTGATAGAATAGAAAGTATAATTCATCTTCTTCTTAGAAATGAAATTCTTACTGAAAATTAATGACATGAAATGCTTAGAAATTACTGAATAGAATAGTATAATATATAGAAAATTGAATAGATGATAGAATACAGTATAATACATCTTCTTCTTAGAAATTAATACATGAAATTCTTAGAATGAAATAAAAATGAAATGAAATGCTTAGAAATTACACCGAATAGTAGTTAGAATATAATTTATAGAAAATAGAATAGAACTTTATAGAACAATATAATACTTCTTCTTCTTAGAAAAATGAAATGAAGAAATGAAATTAGCAAATTGAATTGTATTTATTACATTAATTCGAACGTAGATCTCATTTTTAGAATTCAAAATAATAAGAACGTAATTTATTCTTTTAAAGGAATCTTGAAAAACGCCATCGGCTGCAATCTCACTACAGATGTATTATTAAGAATATAATAATAATAATAATAATAAAAGACAACACGCGGAATTCCCTGCATACACAATCTTGTGACAGGAACTCATTTCCACTCAGTGCCCAAAAGCTGGCAAATAACAGCAATTAAAACTTCTGCTGCTTCCCCCAAAACCTCATCTTCCTTAACTCAAGTCACCATGCCGCTTAACCCCTACAAGGGAAGTTATTACAAACACACATAACCGCCAATGAGGCATGTAAAACAACCAATCCAACTCTTTCTTCCTCGGGTTATATAATGAAGGAATAATAATGCCAACAACAACAACAAAAAAGAAAGGATAGCATTCTAATGCTAGGTATACACGTCGGCAGGACAATTATACCTCAATTATCACGGGCGAGAACTGTCAGCAAGTCTTCAGTGCTGCTGCAGTGAAGGGGGGTATTGTTGGCATCCCAAAGAAAGGTGCTAAGATGCTGCTGCTGTTCAAAGTCATTATTTTCTGGCCTCTAATTCTCGCCTGACTTATCATTAAGTCATCATCGAAAAGATGGTGGCAATTAAGAAGGAAGGGAAATTTTCAATGGCAAGGCCGTGCATGGATAGTTGGACTTTCGCTTTTGTTCCTTTGTGGCGAGTTTGGACATGAGCTCTTTTGTATGTCTTGTGTATGTCTTTCATAGTTACAAATCCAACATTGTCAACAAAAGTACACCTCGGACTGTTTGAGAACCTCTAATGGTAGGTTGCATTGTCGACATACAATGGGTTGTTGGTGACCGTTCTGAGATGGCTGTTAATGGTAGGATCCGAGGACGTATCATCCTAATTGTGATGCACGCAACGTTGTTGTGAAGGATATAAATTAATGGCGAAATAGAAATCGACATATTGGTGTTATTAAAAAAGAAGCTGAGGAAAAATAAAAAAAATAAATTCTTATTGAAATTTTAATTCTAATAATGTATCTAATAAAAAGCTTCATTTAAATAACAAATTATAAATTAATCAATAACAAAAAGATAGTTTTTGTGTGTAGATAATTACTTTAAAATTTTTATTGATGGTACAAATTATGAAACAAATTACCATAATAAATAAAATGTTTCGCTTTTTTTTATAATGTGATTTATTTATTATTGTTATTTATTTGTTGTGGTTTACAATTTTTAATAAAAAACATTATTTAATGTTAACATTATTATTAACATTATTTAATCATTAACATTATTCAATGTTTTTTATTATTAAACGTTAATGTTATTACGTTAAACGTTAAACGTAACGTTAACGTCGTTTAACGTTTTTTTTCATTTGATAAAAATATTAATATTTTTATCAAATATTAATATTTCAAAAAATGAAAAATAAAACCAAAATTACAAAAAAAAATATTAATGAAGAATAATAATGTGATAAGATTTCTACAACTGTGCCATATAACTTTTAGTTAGCTATGATGAAAATCAAAAATAATTTTAAGAAAGAGCTAAGAAATCTAAAAACTTCTTATCTTATGCAAGGATAATATTTTTTATTAATTTGTAGTATTTGATATTGAAAGACAAACATTTTTTGAAACTTTACATTTTGTAACTCAGTATGATAGACAGTAAAAATTCAAACTTTTTTATTATTTTAAAACATCAGACATTAATAAATATCAAAATTAGGGTCATATGATCATAATTAGACTCTCGCCTTTTCTTGTATCCTCATCTATTAACTTTTAATATTTTTTCTACTGATAAATCCTATCAATTAACATAAAAATTAATTAATCGCTAATAATAATTTTCATATTAAAAATTACATTATAGCACGTACATACTGTAACTTTCTGTAATGTATGTACATACAGTCTCTCTCTCTCTCTCATATTGCAAATGAAAATCTCGATATTTAAATTCGTATCACATCTTGCCATGCATGTTCGTAAAATTTAAATATAATTGTTCCAATCGTTTAATATTCCTTTAGTGACTGGAAAGACTTGCTGCACTCTTAAGTACTTACGATATATATATAATAAATAATTATATAATATATATCTCTCAATATATATGTTGAAGTCTAACAATTTTTCTATTTAGTACAGCTATAAATATTGCAAATGAAAATTTCGATATTTTAATTCATATCACAACTTGCCATGCATGTTCGTAAAATTTCAATATAATTGTTTCTATCGCTTAATATTCCTTAAGTGACTGAAAAGGCTTAAGTACTTGCGATCAAGTCATAATCTAACCATGATAATGTTTCTTTACGGAGAAGGATTCGGCAATCAAGTAGTAATTTGCGACTCACTTGTCAATAACTTATGGATGAAATGGCGAAGTATTTAATAACATGAAACTCAGTCTACGAAAATGAATTACTCTTACTGCCCGGCGCATCACATAAATTAAACTTTCACGAATCCAATCATTTAAAGTCAAAATAAAAACTCATCATCATATATCGAATTGATATCATTCCATCATCTATGCATTACGCCCCGACCAAGCCTAATGGAAAGTCTTTAACGTCATCCAATTTCAATAAAATGGTCTTTAACGTTGTTACTTTGAGCCAAGACTGTGCGCTCATTATTATTTTTTTTCTGAAGCAGCCCAAATTAAATCGTCAATAACACCAGAGACTCTTCTGTCCTGCCGCATAAGCAAAAGCGAGACATATCTCTAATCTACATCGCTTCCACGTTAATGGATGGTACACGAAGACGTTGATACGCGAACTATGTAAATCAACTGGGCCCAGAGATTTTTATCCCGGGGTTCACCCAAGTTCAAAATTAAATTAACCCTCACAGCAAACATCTCGAAATAGGAACTGACTGCTAAAAGAAGGATGAGTTGGTTTAAAGGAGGGTGGATGTTCGGTCCTCTTCCTGCCCAAGCAACAGGTTGGCTTCTTTAATGCCTCGGATATCGCTTCAAATTAATTCTGGTTCACTGGAGATGTTAGCGATATAATTGTCCATGTAGATCATAATCCAGAAGAAGTAACCAGTGGGTGGCCTCATTTGTGGTTGGCGCCAACCATACTGGAAGGAAGCTGGTTTCCTGGAGCTGGGCAACCCTCTTTGCCGCACCCTTACCATACTTTTTCTTCATTTGCTATTAATATTACTTGTCTCATAGTTGGTATTACCAATCTTTTAAGTTAGTGTTAAACAACGTTGGAGACTACCACATTTGGCGCATTAGTTGGAGGAATTACATTCATTTGAGACGCTTTTTAATCAAATGCAATAACTGGTACTCAATTATCACGCCCAGAGTTCATTTCGTCAGACATTTATTATTGGGCATAAGGAGACATATAGTTTGGAAAGCCTTGAATAGGTAGTTATGGTTACTAAGGGTTATTGGATATTCTTTCTTTTCTTTTACATGACAGATACCAGTCCCAGTATATGCATACGTTGGAAGAATATTGTTTATTTAGTAATTATTAAAAATTGTAATAAATTGGTTAAAAATGCTTTTGTTAGTTTTAGTAAAAGTTATATATTTTATTTTTTATTTGAGATTAGTTTAAAAATATTTATTTATACACATTGAGAAGACTGGAACAAAAAGTTTAATATATCCTATCTTTCCCTCCTGAAAGAATATAAATGAACTTAAGATTTGTGTTTTAATATATCTGAAATCACATTAAAATAAAGTAAAATATCGATTACATATTAAAGTGAGATTTATTTCCATATTTAAAGTAAATTAGTTAGAAAATATTTAAGTCCAATATTGATATAGATATCTCTACTATATACTAAAGCCTAAAGTAGATTTTTATAAATAATCAATTTTTAATCAAACTTTATACGTATACTAGATATACATACAAAACTTAATTGAAAATTGATTATTTAATTTAAAAATCAATAAATTCATTTTCAGTTAAATTTTATATGTATACTAGATATAAGCGTGACAAATTCAACTAAGAAATCGTTTTCAGTCTTTTGTGAATATCATCAATAAATTAAATTGGTGTTATGTATATAAAATTAAAACAAATAGATAAATTATAGTTCTATACATTTATTAATTAAAATGCATTACTATATTCTCTTAAACCATTGACAGAAAATATTGAAACATGTATTCATCAATACATATATATATATATATATATAAGAAGCTAGATTTTTAGGTTGTAATAATACAGTTTTTTCTACAAATAACTTTTTATTCTCTTTAAAGATTTTTCCTTTAAAGATTTTTGATGTTAAAAAAATTAAAACATCGAATTCTTTTCCAGCTTCCGTTTAATAAAAGAATAAACATATTAATGTTAGAAAAATATTATTAATTATTATTTAATTATACCGCTCTTACATTAAATATTATTAAGTATTTAATTATACAAGGATTAGATTAAATATTATTAATTATTTAATTATACAATGCTTAAATTAAATATTATTAATTATTCAATTATAAAATATTGCTAAATCATTCAATGTTTTTTTTTCTTAATTTATTGCAAAACTAGGAGATAAAAATTTTTTAACATTGATGTGCTAGTATGAATGTTTTCACTATCAATCTATTTTCTGTTATTTTTATAATATTTATGGCCTAAAATATATCTCACTTAAAAAAAATAATAGCGCTAAACAAAGTAGATGAGGTTTTTACCTAATTAATGCACAAGTCTGTTTAAATCAATATATGAGTAAAAAAAATAAATAAATAAAAAAAATAGAGCTAAATGAATTAGAAGTGTTTGTTTCTAAATAATTCACAAATTTGTTTGAAATCAACATATTTGTAAAATATAAAAATAATGAGATTGTTCATAAGTCAAACAAAAAGTAGACGTGATTGCTCATAAATAATGCACAATCTATTTCAATCACCATATAAAAAAAAAAAATAGACACTAAACAAAGTAAATATGGATTGTTCATAAATTATTCCCAATTATATTTGAATTAAAATATCTATTTGAAACAAAAGAAAAGAAAAAAATATGCGCTAAATAAAGTAAATATAGGTCTTTCTAAATTACGCACAAGTCTATTTGAATCAACATATGAATAAAGAAAAAATAAAAAAAATAGGCGTTAAATAAATCAAAGTATTAGTAAAATTGTTCATAAAATCATAATACAATGCACAAAAAATGCATAAATTCTTTTTAATAAAACATAATAAATAAATGTTTAAAATAATAAATAAATTTTCATTGGGCAATAAATAAATTTCTAATAAAATCCTAATAAATAAATTTCCTAAATAACGCCTTTTGAATCAATATATGATAAAATAAAAAAAAAATAGGCTTTAAATAAAGTTGATGTGTTTGTTCATAAATAAAGCACAATTCTGTCTGAATCAAAATATGAGTAAAAAAAATTAGACGAACAAATACTAGATTAACTCATTCCTAAATTATTCTGTTTGTGTTTGTTCCTAATTATTCTGTAAAAAAATAAAAATAAAAAAAAAATGGGCGCTAAACAAAGTAAATGTGATTTTAAATAACGTGCAAGTTCTGTTTGAATCAACATAAAAGTACAAATATTTATTAGGCATAATATAAAAATAATCTATGAATGAAAACTATTTGACTAATAATCTTTAAAGCTTAGGTACTACAAAAATCTAGCCAAATATTAAAACATTTATAAAATGATGAATTATCGCAAATATAATTTTGTCTACTTTTTATTACATACATTACATAACATTTGTATTATATGTAAAGAAATAAAACAAACATATATTATAAACATTGTAACTCGCTTTCAAGTTTCAATGAATACATGCAGCTCGCATCTTTCATACATATGTACATCTCTGGTGTACGATATTTTAAGATGATATTATTTTAATATTTTTGAAAAAAAAAAGAAAGTAATTATTTAAAGAACGAAATAAATAACTCACATTAACATTAGCCGTTCAGGCTGAGCTCATTGTTACAAAAGGGATTCTTTCGTGAGCATTTAACGTAACAATTTTTAATAGCTCATGAAAATGCAATAAAAGCTATGAATGCAAAATCAAGGAGATAACATCTTTATTTTCTTTTACTGAAAATACGATTAATAACAAGATCTTTGTTTTTGTTTTATTTTTTGAAGAACAATAACATGCATCAAATCATAACAATTTGTTAAAGGAGTGGGGAAATCTTTTCTGTTTCTCTTATATGTTATGCTAACTGTAACCATATTGAAAAAGTCTTTTGGAATACATTGCTACAGAAAAGAAAATAATTACGTTTTTTGTTTGTTTTGTCGAAGGTTTCGCATTCGAAAGGTTACGCAGTAGCAAAAGTTCTGCCTGTAAAATCGTGACTCACGTTCTAGAGTCATTTTGAAAAGTGAAACTAAGAGTTCCTATGCATTTATTTTACTATAAATAATTTTTCTGCTTTTTCAATTCAAGGTCGCTGCTTTCTCACCAATTGTGAGCAAAGAATGGAGCTACAAAAATAAATAGATGTGAATTAGAAATATTTCCTAAAAGAACTATCATGACAGTAATTAATGAGACGATTTTCAAAACATTGGAATGGCTTTGTTTTAATTAGAGAGCAACAACCTAGCAGTTCGAATTATTCAAGAACTTTTATTCGACTTCTAGTTGCCTGTAATGGAAGGTTCTTTTATAACTTAAAAGATCTTCCTCCGTTTCAGTATTTGCATTTTAATAATTAGGCTGTCGATCTCATAGTGCAAAATTACGTGCAGATGTGTATAATCAGTTCTTAGACTTGAGTCTGTTATTAAGAGAAGAAGTTAACCATTTCCCTTGGAAATACTATTATTTTGCCAATGAAATATATGCAGTGGCGTTTCATGGTGATTTTCTAGTTTTTTTTTCTGTAGCCTTAGGAATTTCTTAGACTAATCATCTACTTAAAGAGGGATTCACAAACTGTGGCCACATTTATCATACATCTATTTTACTTATAACCATAAGATCTTCAGATTTTAATGAAAGATTATAACAGGGAGCATGATACAATTTTAGTTTAGTAACAAAGTAAAAATTTAAATGACGGAAAAATACATTATTCAAAGTTTTTTTTTTTATTTCATTACAAACTAGAAAATCTGATCCGTCAATATCGTGTTAGAATAGATGCAAGTCTCCTAAGTACTAAATTTCATTTTGTTTCGAAGAAATTTATTGCCCAAAAGCATAATTCATTTTAAAATTGTATTTAATAAAGTATATAGCGTGTTCGCTAAGTAATATATATATATATATATATATATATATATATATATATATACAGAGAGAGACTGCTCAGAAAGCACCGTTAATTATTAACATTCATTTCATTTGTTATATATAGAAAAAAACATTAATGTGTTACAAAAAGCAAAAATAAAGTATTTGATGCGTGATAGTACGGAATTTTAATGAATGATCCAACACTTGGTTTGATTTTTTAGTCAGAAAGTGAAAAAGTGATTAGTCAAAGGTTATTACAACAAAAGTTCTTATTTTTTTTTTTTTTTTTATGTTTATGACTAAAAATGCTTTTCACCTTATGCAATTTTTAGTTATACATATATATAGTTCTCTCTGAAACATATCAAAAGCATACAGGCGAAAGAAAAAGTCTAAAAATCTTATCTACAAACGAAATTTTTCGGGTTGCATTTCTAATGCACTTGTAAACTAAGACAATCCAGACTTACATACGGCGACTGGTCACTTTATTCATAACTCTTTGCAAGTGAGTGTTGCTAAAAAACAAAAAAAGATGACATTGGTGCGATATGAAGCTAGACAAAATGTCGCTAACGTTATTTTGTAGATAAAACTTCAAGAAAATCTGTCAGCCGAAAAAAAATAAAAAATACCAACTGGTAAACACCGGCTTAAGATACAAAGAGAGAGAGAGAGAGAAAATGACCTTGAACTCTAAGCATGGAGTGACAAAACAACAAAAAGAAATTAATAAATCGACCTATTTGCGACAAAAATAAACGGATTTTTTTTTACAATCAAAATCCAGTGAAATCAAAATCTTACTTGTGGCGCGGATTTCACTTACGCAACGACCAAGAACCCAGATAACCCTTATCGACACATCTTCAATGCAGTCAAACTGACAGATAAAAAGCAACAAGTTTCGTGTAGCTTACGGATCTGAGAGACACGAAAGTACTTAACCCAGCAAGTGAGTACGCGGTTTTTGCTGATAACAAGCACACTTGCTGAAAGGTTTCAGGCTCGTAAAGCTAAGCTAAACTTGGGCTCCGTTTCTTATTAAGACTTATCATATAATAACTATGATTTTTCAGCTATCGAATACTAAAAAAATTCAAAGAGGTCATCTAAATTTACGTTAGAACTTTTGTGTTTATTTTATTTAATTATATTTCAGCTTACGTACGCAAGGGTATTTCAGTATACTCAGATCCTTCACGCCACGGTGACCCATGCTATCGTAGAACCTTGGCTAACAACAGAGGTACCAGCTTAAATTTGAAATCGACCATTTACAAGAAGGATGCATAGAATAGCGAATACCAATGCATATATCTGATAGAAAGATACCAACTTATAATTATGACTTGATATAACATCGGATTAAATCAGTATTCACAACAATTGAACGACTATTTACAACAAAGACACATAGAATTGCAAATACCAACGCATATATATAGTAGAAAGATACCAGCTTATAATTGTGACTTGATATAATAACGGATTAAATCGCCTGTTTACAACAATTGATTGACTATTTACAACAAGGATGCATAGAATAGCGAATACCAATACATATATATACTAGAAAGATGCCAGCTTATAATTGTGATTTGATGTAAAAATCAATTATTATAAACCCCCAAATTATATATCTAATATGGCTTAATTTTTTTCACAAAACGGGACATCAACTAATTTTAGATGAAAAATATATTAAAGAAAAATGCACATTTCTTCCTTATTTTTTATTGATGAAAAGAACGGGATGAATGCTTGAAAATAATGTTTTTGACATCTAAAACTAATAGTGCCCATATAGAGAAGCATCACATTAATTTAAATTTAAATTAAATAAGGCAAAAAATGCTTAAATATATACAACGTATTTTGTAAAAATTTTCAGTTATCTGCTTATTCATTTGCTTTTGTAATAAATTTTTGAAATTGTAAACAGACTTTCTGTTAAAAAAAAATTACCACTTCTATGATTTTCTAAAAATAAAAATGACAAAATGTTGAACTGGGATGTGATCTGTGCCTACCTGATGAACGTAAAAAAAATTAACCAAGATCAACTTTTTTTATGGAATGACTTAGTTCTATGTGATATAAAACACATCATGAGAACTTTATTTTTAAATACTTCTTTTATAAGTGGAAAAAAAAAAAAGCCCACAAATTTTAGGATTTTGATGAAAGAACAGAACATAAGTTCTTGTTCATATTCATACAAACGAATATATGAAACTTTTAATCAGTATATCTATGACGAACATCACGTTGTAATAAAATATCTAACTATTTCTAAATGATGATATTGTTCTCGAATGAATATTGTGAGGAGAAATTCGCAAATTGAAAATTGATCGCCTTTGTCAATGAGCCAATCGAGAATAACCTTGAAGGAAAAATGGGGGAAGCAGAGCTTGGCGCCAAAAAAGAATCAAAATTTTGAATGGTCTATCGAAGAATAACTAAGAATATTGGGAACAGTCCATGGAAGAATAGCTAAGAATAATGTATGATCCAATGGAGGACTAAGAATTATGAATAATCCATCGATGAAGAATTTAGAATTTTGAGCAGTTCATCAAAGAAGAATTAAAAATTGCAAATAGTTCTTTGAAAAAAAAAAATCTAAGAATTATTAATAGTCCTTCGAAGAACTAAGAATTATGAACAATCCATACATGAAGAATTAAGAATTTTGAATAATTTCATCGAAGAAGAATTAAGAATCTTCAATAGTTCATCGAAGAAGAATTAAAAATAGCGAATAGTACTTTGAAAAAAAAACCCTAAGAATTATTAATAGTTCTTTGAAGAACTAAGAATTATGAATAGTTCTTTGAAGAACTAAGAATTATGAATAGTTCTTTTGAAGAATAAAAATTATGAATAGTCTTACGAAGAATTAAGAATTATGAATAGTTCTTTTGAAGAATAAAAATTATGAATTGTCTTACGAAGAACTAAGAATTATGAATATTCATCGATGAAGAACCAAGAATTATGAATTGTCTTACGAAGAACTAAGAATTATGAATATTAATCGATGAAGAACTAAGAATTATGAATAATCATCAATGAAGAATTAAAAATTTTGAATTTTTCATAAGGAGAATTAAGAATTTTGAATAGTTCACCGAAGAAGAATTAAAAATAGTTAATAGTTCTTTGAAAAAAACCCTAAGAATTATTAATAGTTATTTGAAGTAGAAATAAGAATAACGAATAGTGCTTCGAAGAATTAAAAATAATCCGACGACAAAGAACTATGCGTTATGAATATCTCCTCGAAGAATTAAAAATTATGAGTAATCCACCAGAAAACAATTAAGAATTATAAATAATTCAATGAAGAACTGAGAATATTAAAATTGTTCATACTTTTGATAAACTATAAATAACTGTTTCATATTTAATGAAAATATACCCTGTTACAAAAAAATTTAAAAAATTAACTATCATTTTCCTAAATCAAATTTCATTATCTATAAAGCATTCTTTTAGATTTTATTTATTCAAACAACGATATTGTTAATTTCTTCGAGATTTGTGAAAGTAAAGCAGGAACGAGCTTTTGCAAGTCAATTTACCGATAAAGCCAAAGTTGGACAAAAATTGTAATACTGAAAGTCACAAGTTGCAATTCTGAATTAAAGAAATAAATAAAAATATTGGTCATACTGACGTTGCTAGTAGATCAGGAAACAGAGCATCGAATATCGAAATTTGCCACCGAAGACGATTAGCATCGGATCTTGGCGAAGACAAGGCCACTCCGTGACCTTGAGACGAGAGTCAAGGTCTGGTGCCCAACCGCGACAAAAGGAGGAAGATGCCGGCTTAATTATATCTTTCCATGGGCAGAGGCTGGGGAAGCAGATTAGAAAAAAATTGCTACACTTATAAATAGAAACCGAGTAGTAGTATTATAAATAGAAGCGAATATTTGCTTTCATTCTAAAACCAGCTGTCGTTCTATAAATCAAGTCTATTTATCTATTTGCTCCTCGAAGTTTAAACACATGCATAAAAAATCGTAACTTGATTTAACTTCGTAGTACTAATATTAGGTAATCGTTTTTAACAGAGAGCTCTTCGTAGCGATGTGCAAATACATATATGGAACCCCTTCACAGGAAAAAATGATTATCCATATTAGCTATTCAATCCCTTAATATGGCAAGAAAATAGAATTATCCAAATTAGATATTCATTCACATACAGTAGGAAAATGTGTTTACATGTATTAGTCATTCATTTACAGATTTTAATGAAAGATAGGGGATAAAATAAACATAATCCAGTTTAATTTTAGTAAAAGAGCTAATTTAAGTTTTTAGAAAATATATTTTTATTATTGTTGAAGTACAGATCCTTTGCCATTAACGTGCTAGCCTGGATGCAGAAAGGATCCTTGTCGATATATTTTTTCTGCAATACTGCCCAAAACACGTTCCATTTTAAAATTGCTCGAAAAACCGTAAATGTGGTTGCTGTTGGAAATTGCATCAGAAAATACAAAAAACTAATAGCAAAAACTGCTAGTAACACTATTAGATTTCTAATAGCAAAAACTATTAGTAATGCTATCAGAAAATGCAAAAATAAGTAATGCTATCAGAAAATGCAAAAATTAATAGCAAAACTATTAGTAATACTATACTGTTGCTGTTTTTTTATATTAAATTAAAATAATTCTATTTGATCATATAAATCTTGCATTTAATTTGGGTGGATTGTTGGATATCAACAGTAATATTGTTCACACAGGTACTCTACGTTCAAGTTATAATTGATCAAGTTATCTGCGGAATCCTATTTTTCTACAGCTTTTGTAAATTCTGTTTAATGAGCGGTTGATTGTTTCAGAAATTATAACATAAAACATTGTTCACATAAAACTTATTTCAGTGATGGAATGATTAAGTAAATTTCCCTTTTAAGTTTTTCGATTTGACTTTCTGTATAATAATCCAAAATTTTTAAGAACACTTTAATGGGATTGGCCGATATAAAGGTTACCCATAAAATTTAGAGTTTAACATAAGAACAAAACGCATAATAGTAATCTTACAAAAAAAAAAAAAAAAAAAAACTAGTGACAGAAATTTAAAATAAAGCTCGTGAAAAAAAATTAAAAAGACAGATTTCAGTGACAATGTCCAAAATTGAAAGTTGCAAAGACTCGCTAATAACGCAAAAAATCTCTCTCGCTCCCAAAATAATTTTATGGGTAGCAATATTTAAAACTATATAGATATGTGCTTCTGCTAATTTATTATAAAAAAGCTCGTGAAAGAAATTTTTAAAAAATTACACCTTTCAGTAAAAAGTTCGAAATTGAAAATAATCAAGGATACAGAAAATCCCTTCTCCCAAAACAATAACTATATATTTTACAGATTTTTCTAAATTATTTAATAATTATGCAATAAAGAAATAAATATTATGCAAATATTTCAATTGAATATTATGCATAAAAAAACTCATAATAAATTTAAAAAAGGCAGATTTCAATGAAAATTGAAAGGGGCAGCCAAGACAGAAAAACTCCCCAAAACAACTTTATGGATAACATTATTTAAAAGTATATAGATTTGTTTCTGAAAATTTATGTGCGTTTGACATGAAAAACCTCGCTCTCCAAAATAATTTTATGGATAGCAATATCTAAAGGTATATAGATATATGTGCTTCTGTAAATTTATTTAAATAGTAAGAAAAAAATACTGAAGATTCTTGGAACCAAAAGATAGCCAAATGAGCTGATTAACTGTTAATTACTTCCCAAGCTCACTTCCAATGAATATAGTCGGTCTTAATTGACAAGGACGAGAAAAACAGGTTATACTCTCTCTCTCACACGCACATAAAAAACAAAGTAAAGAAGTAAAAACTTACATGCATTATAAAGACTAAAGGACCACGACAGAGCAACAAAGGGTTCAACCCTTTGCAACCTCACGCAATCCGAATCTCTAGTTAATTGAGAAGAAGTTCTTAGAGCAAAAACGAGTATCAGGTGACTAAATAAATATTTGGAATAGGGTGCTCAGGAAATTTTCTCACGTATTTGGGCCAATGAGCGAACCAAAAAAAAAAAAAAAAAAAAAAAAAAAACATAGAATAGGCCGTTTATAATTATAATGGCGGACAGCGAAATAAAGCTGTGATACTTAGACTGATGGAGAAGGATTTAGGAGAAGTTACCATGTAATTACCTCGGTTTTGGCTGTCGTTGGTGCTATATAAATTCAGTTACATCTAATAATTAAAAAAATTCTTAATTGTAATGAATTGTTTATTAATATGCGAATTAGCGGTTATTTTAGAGATACAATTTGTGTCTGGTAATTATTATTATAATTTGCCATTTAATATGCAAAGTGAGTCTGAGGGTTACAGAATGGGGAAAAAAATCATCGTTTAAGAGTATTTAATGTAATTCGTGCTTTTTTATGAGTCCAAAGTTACAAATAAATAATATAACAATACGTTATAATACGCTATACACATAAACATTATATACGTTATACGCATATATATTATTCGTTATACGCTATATGCATATACTTTATTCGTTATACGTTGTTATACGCTAGTTATACATTATATATACGCTATACGTTACGTTACTTTATACGTTGTTATATGTTATACGTTTTACGTTACGTTGCGTTACATGTTATATGCATATACATTATTCGTTATACGTTGTTATATGCTATATGTTATACATTATATATACGTTATACGTTGTTATATGTTACACGTTATACGTTACGTTACGTTGCGTTATACGTTATATGTTATACGATTATATGTTTATACGTTATAATATATCAATAATTAGAATAATACGTTTTAAATAAATATAAAAAGACTTTTTTAAAATTGTAACAAGAAAAATGTGTAAATAGAATTTGTGTTGATAATTTGAAATTGATATTCAATAAGATAGGTAGATACAAAAATGCATCGCTATAAATGAAATCTTTGGTTGAAGTTTTACAATTGGTTATTTGGAAAAGTGAACTTTGAAAAATAGAACATCTAAGAAAAGGGTAACGACAAGGCTAAACCACGTGAAAGAAAAGAAAAAAATCACGTGCAAGCAAAGAGGGAGGGGGAAAGAAAGAAAAAGAGATTAGATATTATTTCTCCCGGCAATTTTAAAAGAAAGATATTGTATCAATTCTGAACAAGGTAGGCGTGCAGTAAAAAAAGGAACATTTACATCCTTAACGTATAAATTTCGTTTACAAAATTAGACAGTTAAATTTTATAATGAAAATAATGGTTTTAATTACGTAAATAATAATTCTAGTTACGTAAAAAACGTAACTAAAATCATTATGAATGTTATGAATATACCATCTTCAGCATTTTTAAAAATGTCAGCATAAGAACTATCTTTAATTCATTTATATATTTGAATCCTATTCGTAGTTTCACTCCAAATATCTCTTAACTGCACAATCATAATAAGTATTAAACAAATATTAATAAAAGTAGCATTAAAATACATGGAAATTTTGGAATATTCTGTCCATCCGTAATTAAGATCAAATAATTATTTCTAAGAGTGCAGAAAGAAAATTAAGCCTTCGATATTGCAAAAAGTATTCCTGATTATATATAATATATATATACTAGCAGAAAACGACATACGTTGAACTGCCAAAAAAAAAAATGCATTGTAGATAATTACAAATCGCGAATATATTCTCTATGTTCCAATATATGTGCATACTCATTTTCATGGATATCGCTTGACCGGTAAATAAGATGAAATGCTGCAGCGGCATCTGTTAGCGACTTACAACGAGCATAAAAACATTCTCCATGTTTTGTCAAACACACACAAAAATTTCATCAAAATCGGTCAAGCCACTTAAGAGGAGTTCAGTAACAAACACATGTACATAAGAATTACATCTATATACATATATATATATTGTAACCATGTTTCCTACTACGCATAGGCGAGAGCGCTCTCTGTGGCGTTCAGGAGAAATGGTCAGTTGGCCTACAGACTCTCCCCAGAGAGGAAGTATATTTATTGTACGTGTGTAGTTTTTGGCGTGTGTAAATAAAACTGTGTGTTTATAACTTGTATCTCAAGTATTTCAATCCAACCACATCCAACTACAATCCAATTGCACAACCTGCACACTATAATATATATATATATATATATACATATATTTATATATAGTGTGTGTTTGCAATTCTGAAATTCAATTCTCTGTTTAAAAAAGTTTATAATATATTTGATCATCGCAGTATGTCAGCTGAAATTTTTTTGCAAATATCTAAATATCTACTTAATTTTTATATTATTTTTTTATAATTGTAAATAAATTTTTATATTATTTTTTTATAATTGTAAATAAATTTTTATATTATTTTTTATAATTGTAAATAAATTTTATATTATTTTTTTATAATTGTAAATAAATTTTTATATTATTTTTTTTATAATTGTAAATAAATTTTATATTATTTTTTATAATTGTAAATAAATTTTTATATTATTTTTATAATTGTAAATAAATTTTTATATTATTTTTTATAATTGTAAATAAATTTTTATATTAATTTGCTTATGTTTATTTGACTTGATTTTTGTGGAAACGCTTTTATCTTATACTTCTATTTAAACACTGTTGTACGCAGAAAAGGTTTCTGATGATTCTGCTCAATAACTTGGCTAGTTTGAAGACGCTATATGTAATAAGATGTACATTTTAATGTCGATTTTTAACAAGTTATTTATTGCAAAAAAAAAATACTTTCTATGTTAAAACCCCACACTTTTAATGATAATTTTAAACAAAGGAGGAGAATTAATCTATGGTTTGTACTATCAGTTGGATTAATTACTTAATAAGGAGACCACAAATTGACATCATTGCTTGTCTTTCAAAATAAGAGATACTCAAGTACTTGAGAATTTGATTTTAAAACACGAGACACAAATTAATTTTCTTATGTTCATTTAACTTGTTTTGTCGTGCAAACCTTTGTTTTATACTTAAGCACTATTGAAACATTATTGTAAGCAGAAGATTTTGATTATTCAAACAAATTAACTTAACGATTTTGAAGACATTATGTAATAAGATTCACATTTTAATGTCTATTTTTAAGTTATTTATTGCAAAAAATATTTTCCATGTTAAAAACCTATACTTTTAACGATATATTTAAACAAAGGAAGATGATTAACTTCTGGTTTGTACTACAAGAGCTGAACTAGATTAATTACTTAATAATGAGACCACAAATTGAAATCATTGCTTGAATTTTCAAAATAAGAGACACACAAGTTTTTTTAAAATTTGGTTTTAAAATGTGAGACACAGACACAAATTAATTTGCTTATATTCATTTAAGTAGTTTTGTTGTGAAAACGCTTTTGTCTTATACTTAAACACTATTTAAAAACTGTTGTAAGCAGAAGATTCTGACGATTCTAGCAAATTAACTTGGTGATTTTGATGACATTATGTAATAAGATTCACATTTTAATGTCTACTTCTAAGAAATTATTTATCGCAAAAAATATTTTCCATGTTAAATAACAGCATTTTTTAACGATATTTTTAAACAAAGGAAGATGATTAATCTCTTATTTGTACTACAAGAGCTGAGCTGGATTAATTACTTAATAATGAGACCACAATTTGAAATCATTGCTTGTCTTTCAAAATAAGAGATACTCAAGTATTTGAGAATTTGGTTTTAAAACACGAAGACACAAATTAAGTGGCTAATAGTCATTTGAATTGTTTCGTTGTTAAAACGCTTTTGTCTTATAATTAAACACTATTATAATCAGAAGATTTTGATGATTCGGGCAATTAACTTGTTAATTTTGAAGACGTTATGTAATAAGATTCACATTTTAACATATTTTTAAGTTGCATATCGCAAAACTATGTTAAAAACCACACTTTTAATGATATTTTTAAATAAAGGAAGCTGATTAACTTCTACAAGAGATGAACTGGATTAATTACTTAATAATGAGACCACAAATTGAAATCATTGCTTGTCTTTCAAAACATGTGACACAAGTATTTCAAAATGTTGGTTTTAAAAACACGAGACACAGACACAAAAGCCCGTGTCAAGTCATAAATTATATTTGCATTTTCTCTAAAGCAAACTAGTGGAATTTAAATAACCTAATCAAGTTCATTGCAATAATGCTAAAAGCATGATCAATTAGTTGGCATGAAAGTATTAGCATGAATTGCTAATTATGATAATTAGGGAACCAATTAATTCCTCACTTCGTACAGCTTAGTCTGGAGTTTTCAGAAATCTTTTCAATGAATTTCTGTGATTAGAATTGGAATCATTTACAAAAAAAAATTAGTAAATGTAAAATATCAGCATACAAAAAATCTAAATCAAACATAAATTGTGCTAACATTAAGTACATAATATCTTAAATGAATTCTGTAATTAGATTTTATATTATCGATGGATGAACGTAAATATAAAAGAGCAAATCAATAAAAATCGTAAGTTGTTTCTTTTTTTTTCGCTGTTTTTTCTGGCAAATATTTTATAGATATGGACATGAAAATTTAGTTCTCTTGGTGCATCAAACGGGACTTACCAGTATATAAAAAAATCTTAGATAAAATCTACATAATGACCACTTTTGCTACATCGTAAGCCTAAAGTTCAGTATTTGTATATCAATTAAAGTTCAGTACTTATTTATTTATTTTCTTCACTGTTTTTCTAAAATATATTTTATAAATCTGACATGAAAATTGAGTTCTCTATTGACATATCTAATGGAATATACTAGCATATAACAAATATAAAAAAATCTTATAATTAAATCTACATAATGACCAACATCGTAAGCACAAAATTCAGAACTAATCTGCGGACTCTTTTTTTTTAATTCACATTTCTTTAACATTTTCCTTTAGGTATTTCAATATCAATGTCTTCTATTTTTGTAGTAAAGGAGGAAGGACATCATTCAAAACACATATTTTATTAATGTCTCTCTTTTTTAGTATGCATCAAAATTTCGAAGTAATTTTTTTCGCTGTTTTTTTCGGAAATACATTTCATAAATATGGACATGAAAATTGAGTTCTCTTTGACATATCTAATGGGACTTACCAGTACATAAAAAATCTTTGATTAAATCTACATAATGACCATTTTGCAACATCTTAAGCGCAAAGTTCAGTACTAATTTGCAGACTCTTTTTTTTATTATTATTCTTAAGGTATTTCAATCTTATGATTACTGCTTCTCATTTGCTATTACTAGTAATTAAAAACCCAATCTGTTGTCTCGAGATGATGAATGCATTGTTGGCCAACATTTCTAAACCACTCTTCACAGTCTATGCACGTATGCATTTAAAACAATTGAGATTGATGCCAGGTTTCCACAGTAGAGGTTCGAAAATATTATTTACAAAATATATTATTTAGTATGTAAGAACTCTGGAAATAAATATGAATTTACAACCTTTTTTTTTTTTTTAAACTGAATTTATACATATAATAAAATTTTTTTTTTTTTTTTTTTTTTTTTTTAAACTCACCTAGCTTTCCTCATAATATGCAATATTATACAAAAATTATACAATACAAAGTATACAACGAACCTGGTAGATACAGGGGGCATTGAATTATGGGAAGAGTTTATGGATAAATTTACATAAGAAAATAGTATGAAAGAAACAAAATTCTCACTACAAAGTAAGAATTTCTTCACACCTCATAGCCCATACTTTATAGAGCCTCCTACAGTTAAATTGATGAAAGTCATTAAGAAATAATAAAATAGAGCATTTTCCCATTCTAAAGGAACAGAAAGTTGATGCAAACAATGTCTTCTTCTTTGGCGCTGTATCGCCGCTTGAGGAGTAAGACATTTATTTAAAACATAAATAATGTTACGGAGCTATTTGAACCTTCCAAAGTGTCAAAAATTCCTCTTTCAAGTCATACATTTATTGAAACACATAATTTAACATTATTTATTTATTGAAACACACATTAATTTTTTATTGAAACACATATTTCAAATCATATATTTATGTCCAAAATACTTTCAAGTCATACATTTATTGAAACACATGAATTTTAACATTATTTATTTATTGAAACACATATTTTAACATTATTTATTTATTGAACTTATTTATTTATAAACACATATTTCAAAAATACATTTATTCAAATTCTCATAATGACCACATTTATTGAAAACGTGCTCAGTAAAGATAAATAGATATAAGAAATGTTATTTTGCTTATAACATAGCTCATTTTTGAACTATAATAAAACATTACAAAAGTTCATATAAAAGAATATTTTATGTTTAAATCATTTTGTTAGAGAAATTTTCAAGAAAGTTTGTGAATCGAATATAAATGCTAAATATATAAATAAAAATTTACATTTATTTACAGCTAAAAAATGCAGCCATTTCTTTTGAAAATCGCTGTATGACAGTAACCTTTTTTTTGTCGTCAACAGCATACAGTAGTAATAGCCAATAGAAAGATGGTTGGCAAAAATCGCCAAGCTATCATTAGATATGTTAAACTACAAAGTAAAATCACGTGAGATGTATGATCACAAAATTTTATCCTAAAGCGGCAACCCTGATGGGCTTTCTATCAGGTTTCAAATAAAGACATTCTTTATTTAAACTATAGATTTTAAACAAAGTGATGATTAATCTCTTGTTTTTGGGCAGAACTGGATTAATTGCTTAATAAATGAGGCCGCAAATTGAAATCATTGCTTGGCTTTCAAAATAAGAGATACTCAAGTATTTGAGAATTTGGTTTTAGAATACGAGACACAGACACAAATTAATTTGCCTATGTTCATAATATTTTGCAGCGAAAACTCTTCGTCGTATACTTAAAATTATTTAAACACTATTGCAAGCAGAAGATGTTGATGATTTTGCCAATTAACCTGATAATTTTAAAGACGCTATGTAATAAGGTTCACATTTTAATGTCGATTTATAAGAAAGGTTACTTATAGAAAAAAATAGGGGGGCCTGACTTATCTCCACTATGCCCTAAATGTGAAAACTTTAACAGTTGAACACATTTTTTTCAATTGAAATATGTAGAATCACCAAAGCTTTTTCATAAAATGTTTTATTCTTGGATATTAGATCTGCCAGAGGATGCATATTATAAGATGGCAATGATACTTCAATTTCTACGAAAGATCTCTGATAGAAAAAGGCTTGGGTGTTTGTCACAACTTTCTATTCCTATAGAATAGGGAAGGGGGCTTTTCCTGCCTTAGGGCCATACTGTTTACTCCAGTAAGTACCAAGGGCCAAAACCGTTTTAGTTTTTCTGTCATTATCTATAATTTCTAGACCAGTCACCGAGTACACGCTCTGAGCTAGCATACGCTTGCTAACTACAAACTATTGTCAGTGAAAAATCATGATTGCATAAATCATAAGTATTTTTTTTTACAAATACCCCGAGCATTCGTTCATTTAGCTTTTCCGTTCCAGGGGGTTTTTCAGGATAAAAATCATATGTTTGACTCAGGATATATACATTCCAAACATCGATATACAAACATATGCGATACTCTTTACCCCAACATAACTACCGAGGGTAACCGCGGATGTTCACTAGTTTATAATGTTAGTGGGATTCATTTCATTTATTTGTTAGTTGTTATGATTAAGTTAAATTTTCAGGCATGCTCGTCATTAAGCTTTTACCTAGCAAGTCAATAAAACCGAGTTATTATCATTCTGTGTTATTAACTTATTACAGCAACAATAAGCTATTCGCTGTCGCGGGCGGGATTGATGACACTGGCGGGCCGTAGTTTGAGATCCCTGGAATAGGGCGAAACATTTTATTTTTATGATACATACTGGTAAAGAGAGTCAACATTACATACTTAAAAATATGTGAATTTTATTATTATTATTATTTATATAAAAAAAATTAGAAAATGACCTAAAGGAATACGTCGATCCCTGTTCAGATGAAAAAGA
This sequence comes from Caerostris extrusa, assembly GCA_021605095.1. Taxonomy (NCBI): domain Eukaryota; kingdom Metazoa; phylum Arthropoda; class Arachnida; order Araneae; family Araneidae; genus Caerostris; species Caerostris extrusa. The sequence continues at coordinate 23,970 of BPLR01014323.1, read as the reverse complement.
TTGAGATGTAGCTAGTTGCTGATAAACATGTGCAATATCGTAAAAATAAATTTTGTGTTAATAAGGCACTTAGACGCATATATATACAAGGCAGCCTCATTATCCGGCGATAAAAACTTACCTAATCGGCGGAAAAATCTGGCGCTCTAGCCATGAATTGCCGTTTCTTGTCGTAAATGGTCTTTTTGTACGATTTAAGATGAATTTCAGGCATTTCTCGGAATTTTCAGAACATGTTTATCTTTTTCTAAATAAATTCTTGCAGAAAAAGAAGCCAAGGGGCGATGCAGGGCCAATTCTAGTACAAAAATGGGTGATGTTTGTCCCAACTTTCTGTTCCTTTAGAATAGGGGATCGGTCTCTATATTATTATGATACATACTGGTGAACAACCGCAAGTCAAGTACATGAAATTATGGGGACATTACATTACATACGAAATAATTAAATAAGGGAAATTTTTTTTTATTATTTTTTGATAAAAAATAAGAAAATTATCTAAAGGATTACGTCGATCCAAATTCAGATGAAAAACGATTGATACGTAGCAAGATGATGATAAACATGTGCATTGGGTATCGTAAAAATAAATTTTGTGTTAATAAGGCACTTAGACGCATATATATACAAGGCAGCCCTATTATCCGGCGATACACGAGTAGCTTATCCAATAGGTGAAAAAAATCTGGCGCTCAAGACATGAATTGCCATTTCTTGTACGACTTGAGAAGAATTTAAGACATTTAGCGGAATTTACAGAATCCCTTCTTAACATGTTTACGTTTTCAAAACAAATAAGCGCAGGAAAAAGAAGCCAAACGGCGATACAGCGCCAATTCTAGTACGAAAATGGGTGATGTTTGTCCCAACTTTTTGTTCCTTTAAAATAGGGGAACGCGCTCTATTTTATGAGACATACTAGTGAACAATATCAGGTCAAGTATTTGACATTGCATACATAAGAAAAAAATATAAATGCGTGAATTTTATTACTATTATTATTTCGATAAAATAAATTATAATATCTAGAGAATTATCTAAAGGATTACGTCGATCCAAATTCAGATGAAAAAGATTGAGACGTAGCAAGATGATGATAAACATGTGCATTGAGTATCGTAAAAATAAATTTTGTGTTAATAAGGCACTTAGACGCATATATATACAAGGCAGCCTCATTATCCGGCGATACACGAGTAACTTATCTAATCGGTGGAAAAATCTGGCGCTCAAGACATGAATTGCCGTTTCTTGTCGTAAATGGTCTGAAAATGCACCATGCAGATCACGTCTGCTGTCATCAAAGTGTTAATAAAGACCACTGAGATCTCGGAACCTCCTAATGAACCAAACCAACTGGGTGGAATAAGAGTTTGTCACTTTGTACATCGCACGATAAGAGATACCCATTTGGCGTTTATGCAAATTAAACAATTTAGAACACTTCAAATCAGGACAAGTCTGTAATTATGGACAGTTAGGAGAGGCCCCGTAATCACCATTGTGATTTTAAAATGTTTGTGACGAACCGAAACCAATGCGGCGGAATGAAGGTTCGTACGTGGGCTGATATGGAAAACTGGAATTAATCATTTAAATGAGCCCGTGTTTATGAAAATTTAAAAGAGTTAATTAAGAGATAAAAATCAAATTGTAATAAATGCATCGTTTTTGCAAGCTGTTTAATTGACATCAACGAGTCTGGTATTGAATTACTTTGAATTTTTCAGTCAGTGAGATGTGAGATGTTTAAATAAATTCAAATAAAAAAAAAATAGCATTAACTTAAAGGAAAATTATCGTTGGAAGCAATCAGATTTTGAAATGTTTTGACAAGTCAAACCAACATGACGGAATAAAAGCCAATTATTTAGTACATGAATCGATAGGAGACAGTCAGTAAAATTTTATTATGCATGTATGCAAAATAAAAGACTTTAAAGCACCTTAAATAAAAATATTGATATAAATATGGGTCATTATCTCACTCTTGGCCGAAGCGGCCTGGTGGCCAATTGGCTAGCTCTCTGGCCTTTGGCACCATGGGCTTCAAGTTTCAATCCTGGCGGTGGCATGGCTATTTGATGATGGTTCGGAATTCACGTTAAACTGTAAGTCTCGGTCTAATTAACCTAAAGTGTGCACAAAATGACGGTAGAGCGACAAATCAAACTAAATCTAATTCTAGTGAAAGACCTGAAGGCCAGCTGTCTAGCGCGCTAGGCTCGGTGTCAAAGGTTTCAGTTTCGAGTCCCGGGGGTGCCATGGATGTTTGTGGTGGTTCGAATCCACTTGAAACCATAGGTCTGGGCTAATAGGATCGGAGAGCATTGTCTTGATGTTTAGTCATTCTTCAGCCCTCGTAGTTCCTCACTAAAAGTGAAGCTCCATATTACCGTTAGCCATAGACGTCACCTACGACGGGGTCCTTTAGACCTGGTGTAGGCTTTCCTGCATCAGGGGGATTAGTAGCAACAACAATGTATAGAAAATAAAAAGAGTTTAAAGAACCTTAAATAAAAATATTGCTATAAATATGGGTTATTATATCACTCTTGGTCCAAGAGGCCTGATGACCAATTGGCTAGCACTCTGGCCTTTTTGTACCATGGGCTTTAGGCTCGAATCCTGGCGGTGGTATGGATGTTTGATAGTAGTTTGGAATCCTCGTTAACTGTAGGTCAAGGTCTGATTATTCTAATTTGTGCAAAAATTACCGTAGAGCGACAAACCTGGCTGACTCGGTATTGTCGGGCAAATTTGTCGGGCCTGGTATTGTAGGGCATTGTCGGGCTCGGTATTATCCAAAATATTATATATTTTGGGCCTGATGGCGGAGTGTCTGGTGTTCGATACCACAAGTTTGATTCGAATCCCGGCGGTGCCATGAATGTTTGTAATGGTTCGGAATCCACTTTAAGCCGTAGGTCTCGGTCTCTTATGATCGTAGAGCGTCACAGAGCCCAATCAGACTTCTTTTCATCCACAGCATTCCCAAACTGTAAAGGGGCGACTCAGCTCTAAGCACAGTGATGTGATTTTGTGTTAGTAGTAATAGTAGAGCGATAAACCATTCTTGGTGAAACGGTAACGTGCGCAGTTAGCGTGCTGGAGGACTCAGGTTAGATTCCGTAGAATATGAGCACTGCAGTCATTGTATTCAGAAACGAGGCGATTGTAAGAGAGCGTGTATGAGGCTCGCATAGACAATCTGGCTGCCTGGTGAGTATTTTTTGGATTTTCTTTCATCATGAGGATTACAAATGTACAAAAGTAAATTATGATATCTAAACAAAAGTCTATAATGACTATTGGAAATTTAAAAATGTTGGCTAATTAAACCAGTTTGTATACGAATCTATTTTTGTAGACGGGTTTATAAGATATACGATAAGAACATTTGCCTACATTCAAGTTAAGCAATTTAAGAGTACTTTAAATGAAAATAGTGACATAATTATGATGAAGGCCTCATCACAATTGACAAATGTCCATAATCTTTCATTAGGGTTTTCACATTTTAACTTAGTAAAACAAACCAAAACAGAATAAAAGTTAAAGATCATTTTTATTTTGCTTATTTATTTCAAAATGGAAAAGAAAAATAGATCTACAATTATGGATTATTGGCAGTAGTCCATATTTATCATTGAGATTTTGAATTACTTCAGCAGATCAAATTAACGTAATGGAATCAAAGTTAGAGTTCAAGTATAGCATATTTCCATCTTAGCATTTTTTTTCTTGTTGGCAACTGTTTAAAATAGAAAAATAAGATTATCGTGCCAGCAAATCGACGATGATGATGTCGATTTAGAAAAGGAGCAAAATCTAAAAGCACATAAACAACATGATGTGAGTTCTCAAACTGTATTTCCAGTATCTCAACACAACCCAATTATTACATATATATATATATACATATATATATATATATATATATATATGCCTATATATGCATATAGGCATCTCATATAGGTTTTAATTATACAATTTGGTTCCATTTCTATATATATATATATGTTGTGATATATATATATATATATATGTAATAATTGGGTTGTGTTGAGATACTGGAAATACAGTTTGAAAAAAACAAATATATATATGCTATGAAAAAAAAAAAATGTAACTTTATATAATAGTATATTCGATAGGTTTTTTCATGTGCTTAAAAACACGCAGACAAAAAACATTGGATGCAAAAACCTATATATATTTTGTTTTTTTTTTTTGCATAGCAAAAGAAATATATATATATATATATATTCCTTTGAAACAAAAATTAAATAGAAGCTAACGGCTGCTACCGGAGCTTCTATCTAACGGAGCTAACGGAGCTTCCCCAAAACTCAAATCATTTGAAACAAAATTGGGGTCTGTCCAATACACTCAATATATACATATCCAGAGACCTTATAATTTGTCACCGATTAGTTTATAGGATTACCAATAAAAACAATTCAGGAATTCATTTATTGAGATATTCAAAACCCTCCCTCGTAAAACATAAATATAGCCCAATTAAACCAAATAAGCTGTTACAGTCGATTTTCCTCATAATAAAGTTATAAAATTTATAAATGTTATTAAAAGTTACATATATGTAAATATATATGATATTTACTATCATTAATTTAATAACTGTTTTTTTTTAAACGGTCAAAATTGCAAGCAATTCAATTGTTCTTTAACCAAAGAATTCAAAGAATAGCTGAATATCAAAAATGTGCCCAGTTGTTTTTTATTCTATCATGTTATTCGATTAAAGAAGCTTAAATGAGAGTAGTCATCCTCATGCAAGTACTTCAATGTCACTATCATCCTATCCACAAGAAACATAATCCCAAAGCTCCTTTCTCAAGCTCGGTTGAAGGAAGGACCATAAAACGATTTACCTCGTGAAACCCACGTGTTATGCTTCAACCAGGTAGAAATAGTAAGTGGAAAAGGCGAAAGGAAATGATTTATTTGATATTTTTGAAAAGGAGCAGTAAAATTAAAAAAAAAAAAATAGTTACTTTTCGTTTGGTTAGGAATAGTAACTAAAAAGAAAACAGAAAGGCTTTGACCAACTTCTCAATACAAAAATCAACAGAGAACTCTAACAAGGAGTGAACTAAAAATTAAGACTATTTGGCATAACAAAAGCCACAACACTATTCACTACATGCAAATTATCATGTGCTTTATAGAAACGCGTTTAATTAAGCCATAATACCATTCGCTATAGAAAAAGACTTGAAATGCACGTCTATATGCATATATATATATATATATATATATATATATATATATATAAATGCTTACGTAGATGCTTATATAGATATATATATATGCTTATATAGACCATTTGGTATAAAAATCACAACAGCATTCGATGCATGCAAATTATCATGTGTTTTATAGAAATGCAAACCAAATTGTACAATTAAAAATCATAATAAAACCATAAACAAAAATCCTGATATATATATATATATGTATGTATAAGCCTTTTAAATTAAGAATATATATGTTTAGTTTTTCAAACAAAATGGTGGTTTGTCAAATACAATCAATATATGCATATCCAGAGACCTCATAGTTTGTCACCGATTAGTTAATAGGATTACCAATAAAAACAATTAAGAAATTCATTTATTAAGATATTCAAAAGCTACCGGAGTAAAACATAAATGTAGCACAATTCTACCAAAAGCTCTTACATTCGATTTTCAGCAAAATGAAGTTTCATCATTGTCATAAAAAATTATATATGTATATATATAACGTTTTCTATCGTTAAACTTAATAATTGTTTTTTTTATAGGGTCAAAATTGCAAGCAATTCAATTGTCCTTTAATCAAAGAATTGAAAGAAACACTAAGTGCCAAAAATGTGTTTCAATTTAGTCTTCAATCTGTCACGTTATTCGATTACAGAAGATTAAATGGGAGTAGTCATCCTTATGCATATACTTCAATGTCACTATCATCCTGTCCACATGAAACATAATCCTAAAGCTCCCTTTTTCAAGCTCTGTTGAATGGAGCACCATAAAACGTTTTACCTCGTGAAACCCACGTGTTATGTTTCAACCAGGTAGAATAGTAAGTAGAAAAAGAAAAAGGAAATTATTTATTTGACATTTTGAGGATGAATAGTAAATAAAAAAAATAATAAATAAAAAAAAATTGTTACTTTTCTTTTGGTTAGAAATATAAATTAAAAAAAAAGACGTTTTTGATTCTAAAATATTCTTATTATTAATAAAGTAAAAAATGTAACAAAAAGTATGGAAGTTGAAAAAAAAAAAAAAAAAAAATGTCGAAAAAAAACCCGAAAAAAAAATTGAAAATACTATTTTCCTCATTTGAGTCACACATATAAATGAGCAAATAAAAATTTCAATTTTATTATCACTTGTATTTAATATATTCAATTTTATTATTACTTGTATTTAAGTAAAAGTTTATATAATATCTTAAAACTGTCTAAAATCTTCCAAAATAAAATTAAAGTATGATTTACATATTTATCCTTTAAAAATATGAATTTCATGTGACTCGTTCGTATATTTATATTTATTACATTACTAATATTTTTAAATATTTACCATTTTTACCAAATGAAAATATATCGTTTTTTATACAAGTATTTTTACAGTTTTGAAGGAAATATATCAACAGGATTATAGTTTTTTATAGAATAAAATAATAATTTAATGAATTAAATAATCGAAAAAGAAATAAAATATTTGAAACAAAATTGCGTAACTAATTGAAATGTTGTAAAAATTAAAAGATATTTTAATTGACAATTAATAAAGTTGTATACTGACAACAACAACAACAACAACAACAACAAATAATAATAAATAACAATAAGCAACAAAATTAAAAAAATTAATTAGTAAATTTGTACATTTTTAAAATTAAATTTTGGGAAAAAAAAATTAGCGAAACAAAATTCTATATAAATAAATATTTCAAATATGCAAATACAAATTTCAAAATTAAAAATTATATTTTCAATTTTTAACGAAGAAACTCGGAAATCAAATTTAAATTTACAATTTTAAAAACCATATGAACAATATACTTGAATAAAAATATTAAAAAAAAAAATTATACAAAACAATTTTTATTTTACGAAACAGAAAATTTGTCCATAAAATATTAAGATATTTGAAATTCCATATTTAATAAAAATAATTATAGGACCCATTTAATTTATTTATAAAAAATAAAATAAAAATTAATTGAAATATAAAAACAAATTAACACTTGTTTTTTATATTTTATTTAAAGATTTTTAATTGCAAATAATATTAAAAAAATATTCAACGTATTTAAATTTTACATGTTATTCAAAAAAATAATTTTTTTAAGAATATGATTTCTTTTTTTTTTTTTAAATTTTATTCATTTTTTAAAAAAATTTTCAATAAAAAAAATTTCAATAAAAGAAAAAAATAAATTTTAAAATATCGTTACATACCTTTTTTGAAATTCTCTTGGTATTATTCGAATAAAACTTGTAAAAAAATATCCAGATGATACAGTTTTTAAAAAAATTTTTTAAATCACATTTGATATTCAATCATTTGTTTAATATCTGTAGAACAATGTGGTATCAATGGCTTTTTTTCGCTAAAGAAATCCAACGAAAATAAATATTCTTCAATAGAACTTTACGGAAGCGGCAATTTCTCGCGCAAATCCAACAGTTGGTTTTGCGACGAAGTAAACATAAGTGGGTAGCACTGATAAAAAAAAAAATAATAATAAAAACCGCTCTTCTTTTTAAGATTTCCAACTAATAATTTCCTATTCACGCCATGACAACACGCATAAAAATTCCTGCGATGTTTATTTGTCGTCCCTCAAGCAATCTCAATTTCGAAATTTTCTTAAAATTCTTAAAAGAGTAAAATAGAACTGAAAAAGTCACATTTTGACAGAGCAGACGAACTTACAGCGCCCATTACCGAAGTCCCGTATGTTTGGTAAGGATCAGTGACGTCACGGTGTCACGTGTATAAGTGGGACAGCTGACTTGTCTCGTAAGAAAATCGTACGGCAAGTGCAGTGAAAATTTCATGAATGTTCTTTATATTCACTTAATGCGAGGTAATAGAATAGTAGAGTAGTTTAAGAGAGTAAATTTCAACTTATTATTATTTAATAAGTTGTTTAAAAAAACCACTAATGCACTTATGATATTCATTTCAACCATTTCAAAATTCTAAAGCAGAAATATTTCATTTTATTTATAACATTTTTGCACTGAAGTTATACAATAATTTATGATTTAATTTTTCTAATTAAAAAAAGATTTTTTTATAAATTTAAAAAATGACTTGTTTAAATACATTAATAACCTTTGCATTTCTACGGGCCAGTGGCGCAACGGATAACGCGCCTGACTACGGATCAGGAGATTCCAGGTTCGAATCCTGGCTGGCTCGGTATTCTTTTTTAATTTTTAAGTCGTTAATAATAAATTTTATTTAAATGAAGTTCATAATATATACAACTAAATCATGAGTAATTTTTAATACAAAATTATCACTTTTTAAGAATAAATAAAATTTTTAATAAATAATTTTTATATAAAAATATAGATATTAAATATATATTTTAAAATAAATAGTTCTTAAAATAATTTTTTATTTTTTAAATCGTTATAATTATTTATTCAAGTTAAAAAAATAATTATGTGCATAAAAGTATAGCAAGACATCAAAATTAAGAGAACAAAACAGTTCATCATTAAAATAAAAAATGAATGAATTACTTCTCATTTTTTTTATTTTAATTGACAAAAACAAAATAATAATAAAGTAAAAAGATATACAATTTAATTGCATAAAGATTACAAATGAAACAAATATTTAATTATATATAAAAGTTTTACGAACTAATTAAAATTTTATAAAGTATTTTGAATTTTTTAAATGTTATTACCTTTTAAATTACATTAAAATATTAAAAATTATATTATTAACAATTATTTGAATCCTCTTAAGAAATATAAAAAAATTATATAAAACATGTAAAGTATATTACTGTTTCTAAATATATAAATTGGATGGTAATTCTACGTATTTATTGTTAAAACTATTATGACAAATATATTCAGAAGAATTCAAGGTTGCAATAATTCATACAACATTGAATCTTAAAATTTTTTATTAATTTACAATTTTTCGTCTTTTTTTTTTTTTTTATTTCATTCAATATTTTTCAGGCATATTTTTCTTTAAAAAATTTTAAGGAAATGATTTGATATTTAACTTTTTGCAATAACATTGATTTTTTTATTACTGAAATCTTATTTTTAAGAAATTAATGCGAAATATTGACAAAATCGACAGATTTGAAAGGTAGTAGGCAGTTGCATCTTTTTTCTTTCTTTTTTTAACCCGTTATATTCCTAGAAAAATATTCACGTAAATGCACTAATGTGAACAAATATTTATAGAGTAGGTTTCAGAAATAAGTTTTATCACTGAAATTTACACCGTAGCGCCATCTATTTTTGAAACCAGTAAATAAATGCAATAAGACTAATTTTAACTAATAAACCCCAATGCACAATTTATACTGGTTTCTTTTAAGTTGAAAATAATAATAATAATATTGAATTTTAAAAATAAAAATTTTATGAACATTTTGGAATTGAAGTATTCAATCAATACAAAACAAGATATTACAGTAATCAAAAATATTCCAATGAATCAATAAAATGTAGAATAAAAATTGTTTTAAAATAAATCGAATGATGTAATATTTTGTTAAAAAATATTGAAAAGATGCTTTGATATTAGATAAAGTCTACTTGTTATTTACTTCCAGCACAGTTCTTATTCAAACAGCAAATTTAAACAAATAAAAACCCAGCAAATAACAATTAAAAATACAGCAAATTTTAAGATTAACTTTGCCTCAATAAAAAAAGCAAAAATTGCTCCAAAAATGATTTTTCTCAAATTGGTATGCAGTCTATGTATCTTGTAAAAGCAATGTTTCGATTTTCAATTATGTTTAATCCTTTTTTTTTTTCAATTCCTACTATTAGCTCACACTCTCCTTATATATATCTTGTTCAGATTTTCAATCGTTAATAAAATACTTCTTATTTATCCATTCAAGTTCAAATACATTTTTTAAACTTGTAGTGGATGACACTTGATGTTAACACAGTTTTTTCAAGTATTAATTCATTAATTAAATTTATAATTAATTTTGGTTTTATATGGGAGAAAAAAAAATTTCTCTGATAAAAGATATTTAGCAGGATATAAATTTAGGAATAAATACCGTCAGTGGCGAAGCATGTAGAAAAAATTTCTTTTCAGATTCTTTTTTCCTTCTGGGTTCTAGTCTGAGTCAAGGAGGGAACAAAATGGAAAATGAAACATGTGAATAAATTAGTGAGAGATGGAAAGTGTGTGGGGAGAGAGAGAGAGAGAGAAAGAGAATTTTTCTAACTAATAAAAATTAATGAAAATTATTTATAAAGGACTTTCCACAATATAGTGAAAAAAATAGGATTTACTTGTTAATATTACTTTTTAATTCTTTTTTATTTATTTAACTGCATACAATAACCATTCAAATATATCACGAGGCTTACAAAAGTCTTTGCACGAAGATAAACGAAAAATAAATACACGCATTGAAGAAATAAAAATAATAAAAGCAAATTATTAACAATAAAATCGAAAAGAAAAGAAACAATAATAATAATAAAATTAATTTGCTGGGCCGGTATACAGGTTACGCATAAAATTTAGAATTTAATATAAAAAATAAATTGCATAAAACCAATCCTAAACAAATAAAGAAAGAAAAATATCAATAAATCACATTCTGGCGATAAATTATGTTCATCAGTTAGTGTTCAAAACTGAAAAAAAAAAAAAAAAAAAAACAAATTAAATAAAGAAATAAATAATTGTGGAATTCAAATGACTTTATAAAAAGTTCTTGAAAGAAATTTAAAAAATAAATGAATAAATAAAATAAACCACTGATTCAGAATATTGCTGAACCACTCACCTTAAAAGAATACTCATATATTTCATGGGTAAAAATACTAACATACAAAAAAAAAAAAACAACTATATATTAAAAAAAAAAATAAGGATAGAAAATATCTAAACAAAAAAAAAAAAAAAACAGAACTATATTAACATGAACAAAAGTAAAGAATAAAGAGAACAAAAAGTAAACCTAAGAACAAAAGTAAAAGTACAAAAGTAAAGGGAAAAAGTAAGTGAAAACAAAATTAAAAAAAACAAAATTAAAAAGAACATAGTGAAAATAAGGACAAAAAAAAGAGAAAAGTAAGAACAAAAAAAAAAGAAAACAAAATTAAAATAACAAAAGTAAAGAGAACAAAGTGAAAATAAAAACAAAATTTAAGATAAATGAAAATTAAGAGCAAAAGTAAAAGAAAAAGCAAAAGTAGGGACAAAAAGTAAAGAGAACGAGAAATTAAAGTAAGAACAAAATTAAAAAAGAAAACAATAACAAAAAACCAGTTCCCTAATTTTCCATACTGCTTTAAAGTAAAAAGAACTTGGATTCCTTTAGTATTTTTTAACCAGAATTTTGTTTAAATATAGTTTTTTATTAGTTCGCTTATTTTATGTGATTCGTAATTTTTTAATTAGAAGTGCAGGATTTTTTCTCTTTGGAAAAGATTTTAAAACAGCAGAATTCTCTAGAATAACAGAGAACAAATTTCATTTGTTCTTTAAAGAAGCACAACTAACCAGCAATCAATAATTTGTAAAATTTTTCATTTTTTGAAAACCTATTAATTTTTTGTTGTCTATGGATCAACTTCTGCCTTGATAAGCTTTTTAATATCTTCAGAAAAACAGTTATCAACACTATTACACAACAGATCGATAATTGATAATAAAATTTTTCACAATAGATGGCGCCACTACATTAGATTATAAACGTGGGGTTTTGCCCTTCTAAAATTTCAATTAAAATTACCTTTGCAAACACACGACAGTTCCATAATTGTTTTTTAACATTTTCACAATAGATGGCGCCACTACATTAGAGTATGAACATAATGATTTCAAATTAAAATAACTTTTTCAAGCAGTTCGAAAAATGGCATGCGTTCAACTTAAAATTATCAACTCATTAAGTGCTTTCTTTGTATTATTAAAATCTCTAAATTTCTGCTAAAAAATTTGCTTTTTTTTTTATAATTTTACAGTATTGGTTAAAGGAATTGTAAAGCATTTGAATTTCAATTTCTTCTATTATGAATTATCAAATAGCTATTACGTTAAGTTTATTTCGTTAATTCGCTTTAATGCCGAATTTTATAACTATTATGAGAAAATATATTCCTAAATTGTCTTCACTCCAATTTGTATCGTTTTATCGCCAAAATTTTACCACTATTATGGCAAAACTTTAAAGATTTGCTTTTAGGCAAATTTTATTAATTTTTCTCAAGGGTACCGTATTCTAGATTTCAATCTCTTTTTGTAAATAATTATTCCGATACATTATAGATTAATCCAAAATTGTTCTTTATACACTTTCAGTGTTCTTAAAAGTATTATGATGTTGCCCTCATGAAAATACGAGAAAAAAAAATTATTTTATGCTTTAGTAATACCTTATATTACATTATCAAATAATTAATTTCTTTTAAATACTGTTGATATAATTAAGGTTTCTGTAGCAACAGCCATTTGAACTAGTGATGAAAATCTTTATTTTTTTTATTTTTAGAATAAGTGGATTTGCGAATATGACTTAAGAACATTTTCTTAATTTTTTTCATGTTGTATTTTTGCTGTTCTCTACATTAATTCTTTAAGAATAAAATATAAGTTATTAATAAAAAAAAAATCGTTTTTCTTATTTGTTTCTTACTTTCCTGAGTGGCAACTTCATAAAAATTGTTTATGTTCTGAATCAGTGACCGACGTACGGTGTAAGAATAAGTTCGGAATAATCAATAATTTATTGGAATACTTATTTAAAAGAATATTATTTCTGTTCTTATTTACTGCAAATAAGAATTCTGCAAATAATAATATAATCACAATAACAATAAATAGTCATTATATTGTTCGGAAAAAGAAGCTACGAATTCCTCTAATTATAGTATTGCTAGATTTTATGCTGTTGGTATAGTTAAAATTTTGTGGCAACATTCATTTCAAATTGTTCGGAAAAATTTTATATTTTAATTTTTAGAATAAGTGGATTTACGAATGAAACGTACGTACATTTTCTTAATTTTTCATGTTGTATTTTTGCTGTTGTCTACATTTTCTTTATTTATTTGTGTACAGTAATGAATGACAGGTGAGTGGAATTGTGTATTATTATTAAGATCTCTGAATTCTTTACGGATTGTGAATGCAATGCTAAGTACTGTATGAAAATTGAAAATTGGTTTCTAATAAATATAATTATCTAATGCATAATAGCAATAAATTTTGGCGCATTAGCGGATAATTAATGTTAAAAGATACTATTTTATCATTCGAATTCAACATGAAATATTTTTTGACATAATAGCGGAAAAAAAGTTCATTAACGAATAACTTTGGTGTAATATTATCGTAATAAAAATTATTATTGCTGTTAAAATGATAGATTTTTGTGAGTTAACAAAATAAAATTTCACATAATAGTTTTCCGTTAAACCGATAAAGTATGGGGTACTTACGTATTACCGCCACCGCAGCAGAAGTTGCGCTAATGCGCCAATAAAGAGCTGCCAGTGCGCCAAAATAGAGAGTGTTTTGAATTTATGTTAAACTCTATATCGGCCCATTTTTACCGAAATCCGATTTACTTCTTTGTTTTTAAATAAAGTGTTTTGAATTTTGAAAGTGTTTGAATTTTGAAAGTTTTTGATTTTAAATGAAGTGTTTTATATATTTTTATGATTTGTCACAAAAATTTTAAGTGTAGATTGGCGCCACTTAAAAACCGCCAAATCTGTAGCTGTAGTGGCGTTAATACGTAAGTACCAAAAAAATTCCACATAATGGTTTTCCATTAAACAGATAAAATATGGCGTAAAAGCAATTTTGGAATAAAATTTTGACGTATTTGTGATATAATTTGGCGTTAAAGCGACAACATTTGGCGTAAAAGCACATCATTTCAATTTTGCCACAGTAGTGTAAAATTTTGGCGGTAAAGCTTTATAATTTGGCTTAAAGGCAATTTAGGCATAACATTTTGAGCATAATAGCACTAGAATTTGGTGTTAAATCGACAATATTTAGCGAAAAAAAAATTTCTCTTAGTCACAAAATTTTGCGATAAAGCAATACTTTTTGATGTAAAAACAATTTCAAAATATAATTTAACTACTAATGTTGGCTAATAATGACATTTGGAAATGAATTTTGGCGAAATAGCATTTTCAAAGTGCCCTAACTTCATCAGCAATTTTGATTGCTTACTTGGCGACTTTGTATCGTTGTGATTAATATTGGCGTAATACGTTTTCCCGCGAAAAGTAAATTCAGCATTCATTATTATGTTTACTTGGCAATTTGGCATCCTGGCGATGCATTTGGCACAAAGGGTACAGGATTCTAGATTTTTACCTAGGGTTCTTGACTTTTATCTAAGAAATATTCACAGACGATTAAATCTTTCATATGCATTTCTATTGAATTTTATATCACAATATAAAAAATAAGATACTATATAAATTCTTTTATTTTTTACAATTTTCCACGTTTCCTCCACACAACCTTAAGTTATAATAAATATCTGAATTTTCTATTGTTGTGATTTAACATTTTTAATTCAATTTTGCTCTATAACAAATTAAATATATTTATTTATATTACTTATGCGCTTAATATTTTTATCTCAGTATACATTAACATCTTTGAATTAATCTTTAACGCAGCAATATAATTCCTCATTGAAATCATATTTCTGTAAAGAAAATTTCAGCAAAATTAAATTTTATAAATGTTGATCATCATAACAGTTGATAATATGATGTAGGGAATTCTTTACCTACCTTGTTTATTTGGCGATTTCGTTTTTTTTTAACTTACGATTTTTGCCAAGTTACGCCTTTTAAAAATTAAAGTTGCAGCTTATATAGTTTACGCTTAACTGCACGATGCATTTTGTATGCTGTTTACAATGGCGAAATATAAAAAAAAAAAAATTTTTAAATTTAATGAATATGGCGTTTTCTTAAAAATATTTTGTAAGCAGTTATTACTTTTGCCATGTCTATTCTTTCTCTTCTAATTCGCGTTAAATCAGAAATGAGTATATAGTGATTCTGAGTTGTTAAAAAGCCAGTAAACTAATATAATTATTAGTAATTATTAACTTAATATATTTGTAATCTTTTGTTGTGATAACCAATAACAAAACTAAGTTTTTATTTCAGATTATCTCTCAACCTATAATGGACGACCTATTGAATGATGTAAAATCGCTGCATTTCCCTTTAACTCAAATGTGTCTTACAAAATTAGCAATTAACATTTGCAAACACCAAGAAATGGCATCTTTTAATCCAACGGATGCCTTTTCTCCAAACACTTGAAGAACGAGAGAGTTATCGAAAAACTCATGCATGGAAGAGAATAGAACAATTGTCTGTTGATATCATTTCTGATTTATTGATACCAGAAAAATTTAAATTTAGAATTTTCCACACAGTTTGGTCTATTTGTATGGAAATAAACTTGGTAACTCGTCATTACTTTAAGTTTTTGTTTTGCTGTCCTCCCTTGACCAACAATGATCTCAGAACAAATTGGAATGGACTTCGTATGGAACAGTCGATTTGGTAAGGAGTGCAAAGATGTTCATAAGAGACGAACTTATTGACGTTCGTTACCGTTACAGGCTGGCCTGTTACTATTGTTTCAAAGATGATATTCCAGAGATATGGGCCAAAGTAGATGAAAATGATAAAAACTGGTTTTATTTTAGAAACGATCTAGATAGTCTGTATAATGATCAATTGCTGGATTATTGGTCTTACTATGCAAAAAGAGGGATCATTGTTTTTAGAGACATTTACATACAAAAGCATCTTCATTTTTGCATCTGATAATAGTATAATTTCGGCTGTAAAATACTTTTTCGCAAAACTGAGCATTGAGCAAAAGGGGCACTTCGCTTTGGAAAAGATAATTTTAATCACTGACGCATTCTGCAGTTTAAACGAGTTCATGGAATTAGCCGATTTTAGGGAAACAAGTGATCTTTTATTCATGTATTTTTCATTTCTTAGCCCAAGCACACAGCAATATTTGTTGAAATTCCAGCTTTGGGTAGTTGTGTTGGCTTTTGCAAAATTTCCAAGGACCTCATCCCTCACGGAGATTCCCAGAAAATACGGAAACACCTTAAACCGCAACCAGTTTTCCAGGATTGCTGTCCTCTTATTTTACAGGTGCATAGACGAGATCGATAGCTTCCACCATAGAGGTTTATTTCTATCACTTCTGTCTGAATGTCCCCAACATTTCAGCATCGACAACAAGAATCTCAAGATATTATTCGCCTACCATCTCGTTAGACTCATGACGTACAAGTTTCCTTTCCTTCTTTGTGGAAAAACGCTACAAGAAAAAGAGAAATTGTTTCACAAGGTTTAAATGAATGTAATTTTAAAAAGAATTATGAATTCGACAGAGAGTTGGATTTTCCTTAAAACACTTATTAGAAGTAAATTCACCTGCATTGATTCTTTAATTCATGAGAAGAATAAAATTTTTGATTTATGTCACGAAAATTCAAAGAAATGGCAACATCTCTTAGAATCATTTAGTCAGATTTCAGATGATTTAATTTAGTAAGAATTCGACAATGCAAACTTAAAAAGTTCATATATAATGGATATGGAAAACAAAATGGAATAAATGGATAAAAAATGGATATGGAAAACAAAAAGAACTTATAAGTAAATCAAAATTACAAAGGGAAAATACCGTACATTTAAAAAAAACAAAAACGAATATTAAGTTAACAATATTAGATTATAACGAATGTTAGGTTAGGTAAATGAATAAACAGTTAAAATTAAGTTAAAAATTCTTAGGATAAAAATTTCAAATGCTAGAACCATTGTAATAAAAGTCTATGTGTTTAGGACATCTCTCTCTGGCCCTACAGTAAAGAGTGCACAAATCACCATTATGTTGTAAGTTAAAGTCCAGTGCAGAGCAAACAAATAGATGACTCTTATTAATTTTTCTCTATTCTACATAAAACACATATGCCAGAATTCGCAATCCCTATTTTGGCTAGATGTTCGACCAGGCAGTCGTATCCAGTTCTTTATCTAAAATTGGTAACAGCCTCTCTACGAGTTTTTCTATTAAATTTTTTTTTTTCCAATCATCCCCGATAGTCTATCAAATTTTTCCTTTGGTGTTAAATAATAGTTCACTATCATGCAATAACTTAATTTTGTCCCGAATAGTCATCTAAAGAGTCAGGAGAGATAGGACTATATATATAGGAAGCATTAATTTAGTATTATAATTTAGTATATATTTCATTATTTTATAGTATTAATTTTTTTATAAGTACACAAAACAAAAAATATTATTATTATTTACTCAAAAATCAAAGGTCTTCAAAAGTTCATTATTCTAAACTTATTTTCTCTAATTTAATAATAATTAATTTTAATTTTCTCTAATTTAATTCAAACATATTTTTATTCTATATATGTTTTCATAAAATGTCATGAATTTATACCTTTTACACATTTGCATTTCCAATTGTTTTGAATTATTATATTAAATTCGCATTTATAATTTTATTTAACCAAGACAGCTTCTACTGTACATTTTGAAATGAGAATATTTTGGAAATTTTTTATTTGATACTACCTCCTGATATTGTATTTATATCCAGAAGGGGTTTCATTTGTTAGAATTATATTATGTAATGTTTTTAGAATTATATTTTGAAAAGTTGGATGTAATAATAAAAGAGAATAAACTGTTAAAATATTGGACTCTCATTAAATAATTTTTCTCTTATAAATAATTTGTAAGTTATGAATGTCATTTTGTAATGTTATCCATTAGAGCAGGCCTCACGTTGGGAGCCAGATTGTAGTGTTGTGGGTTGTGCAACTGGATGTGGTTGAGTTGAGACTTGTAAGGAGGGTTTCAGAACTCACAGCTTTATTGACACATGCAGAAACCGCAGACCCGTATAATTAACTACAGACAATTTTTAACAAGTTTAAAGACATTTCCTTATAGATGCGTGGATGAATACCGCTTCTAAGCCGGAAAATAACGATGATTAGGTACTTGCTAGATGTGCGTAATACGTTTCCTCTACAGTTGAGAGTCTGTACTCCAAGTGTTACACAGTGTTGTGCTAAACATATTTCCTCTCATTATGAGAGAATACAAACTAAACGTTTCTCAGTAGAAGCCCGTGATTTCGCTGTATTAAACGTTTCTGTGTGGCAGCCTGCAGTTGCGCTGTACTTCCTCTCGGGTGAGAGTCTAGATGCCTATTAATCATTTCTCCGGATCGCCACAGGAGGCGCTCTTGCAGTTCGTAGGAGGAAGCACGGTTACAATTTCACTAGCCATTGAGCACTTTAATAAAAAGAGTTAGGTACCAGGTATCTTTAGTACCTATTCTTCACCCTTTTCAAATTTAGCTTCCTT
Source organism: Caerostris extrusa (assembly GCA_021605095.1). Classification (NCBI taxonomy): domain Eukaryota; kingdom Metazoa; phylum Arthropoda; class Arachnida; order Araneae; family Araneidae; genus Caerostris; species Caerostris extrusa. Next base: position 5,290 of record BPLR01014323.1, on the reverse strand, counting down.
AGTTACTTGTAAATAAAAGATAACAGTCAATTTTTAAATTCTATTAATTTTGTTTAAGGGTCATATCTTGTTTCTTATTGGTTAAAACGTATAAGGAGCTCAGTAATAAAAAAAACCTGACCAACTGAAAACCTGATGAACTGAAATCGAGTTAAATCAAAATTGTCCTCAAAGGGCATAACATTTTAAGATGGAATATTCAAGCGATAAAGAAATTGTTCGAAAATTATGTTATAAAGCACTTTTTTAACATATTTCATATTGATATAAATGAAAATTAGCGTGCACATGTATTGGAACATGGCGAATATATTCGCAATATGTAATTTTCCACAATGTATTTTTTTAGAAGATAACGTATGTCGAGTTCTGCTAGTTATGTAATAGATTATCGGATCAGTGGATCACTAAATTCGGAAAAAGTTTGGAATAAATACAATTAAAATTTGTTTAAAATTTTATATTTCAAAGTTATCACGTTAATATTTAAGTAGAATGGATATTTCATTTTCGTTAACAATAAACGTAAAGGTTCTTAGACTGCATTTCATTAAAACCTGTCCATCGTTGGAAGCGCTTGGACCATATAGTAGTAATATAACAGAACGCACCCTGGCGCTACCAGTTTTTAGCAAACACGTAATTAAACACATCATGTGACTTTTAATATAGGCGATGGTAGCTTGGCGATTTTTTGACAACAATCTGGACGGTTGGCTATTACTACTCCATGCTGTTGGCGCCAAGGGAGAAAAAGGTCTACTGCCATTTAACGATTTTCAAAGAAATTATTCATTTTTTTTTTTCTTTTAGCAGTAGCAGATTTACTTTTCAGTTGAAGTATAGTTTTCAGTTGAAGTTTCAAATAAATAAAAGATTCTGAAACAGTTATAAGCCAGATATTTTTCTCGACAAGCGTAGATTCATTGACATTCATTATAGATACATAAACAAATATTTTTAAAAATTATAATTGCAAAATTACAGAAATACAATGAAAAATAATTAAAATTAAATAATTGGGTTCCTGGTGTTTATGCCAGAAATAAGAAAATGATTATTTGTAAATATTGCTGACCACAATTAAAGAAAACATTGTGAGAAAATGATAATTTTTCAGAAAACTAGAAAGGAAATGAGGACTATGAACTAAAAGTTGCTAGGCATTATCAGCTATCAATTTATTTATGAAGAAAATCCTATTTCTGTTAAATCCATGTTAAAGAATATAAACACTAAACAATTTTATACATTAAAAAGGATTGAATTCTTCATTAACATTTAAACGATTATTTTAATATTTTTACATTAAGAGTAATGAATAATGGGCATTTTAATTTTTATTTAATGTGATGTCCATTGCTTACATGTCAAAATTTTTTTCTTTGAAAAAAAGGCATAAGAGACATCCCTACTGTTTACTTTTTTAAAACAACACACTGAATGAAAAATGCTCCTGAAGAGTGGTGGGTGGAATCAATGCTTCCTAGATACCAGGCCCTGCTGCTGAAGATGAAGGAGTATGTGACACCACACACAAAATGGGAAGCCTTCAGAAGGATAAACAGATAGATAGTTTTTAATATGAAGCTGCATTAAGTACTGTTCATAACTAACTTTAAAATAATTTTTTTAATTTATATTAAAATTTCATGAAAACTCAATAACACAAATTATCTAAAATGTAATTTCTTTACTGTTTAATTTAATTTCTGTTTAAAAAAATTCAACCTTAAATTTAAAAAACTGAAGATTTGAGATATTTTTAAATGCACATTTTCAATTGCAGAAATATATTTTTAAATATTTATTGACAGATATGTCAATTCTCAAATTCGTAATTTATTAAAAATATTTATTGACAGATATGTCAATTCTCAAATGCGTAATTTTTTTAGATATAAATTTTCTTGCACGAGAGCAAACTAGAATTTCATAATTAATTAATCATGAAAAATTTATTTTAAAATATTTATTGCAAAAATATTTAGCAGTATATGTTCGCCAACAAATTATTTATTCTATTTGTTCTCCTAAAATACAATAGATGGCACCACAATATAGAAATTTTCTTTGGCACGAATCGAATAAAAAAAAAAAAAAAAATCTGATCTATCTGAACGACAGAGGACACCTGGAAGCCCTCACTACTGGAAGAAATGAATAGTAGTTGCCAGAAGTAAATTGTTGACAGAAAGAGCGTGGACAAAACGACCAAAGGTAGTTAGTTGATGAAGCAGCAGACACTAATAAGGCAGGAACCTTTATTCAATATCTGATTCATCGTCTTTCACATTAGGAACTGAATTTGTTGGCTTAATGCTACTATTAGAAGAAGTTTTAGTTTGTTGTAACATGTAAGTTTTTTCATTATTTATTTATAATTTATTTATTTTTAATGCATATCTATAAAGATTGTGTTTAATCATCCAAAAGTTGGCAATTTTAAGAGAAATCTGTTATAGCACATGAACTAAAAAAAAAAAAAATAGTGAATATTATATTAATAGCGTTTGTGTTAAACTGAAAGAAACAAAGTTTTGAATCGGTCCTATAATTAATTTTAATATATGTAAAATTGAATTTTTTTCATGCTGGAATTTCCGTATAAGTCAATTGACCATATTATTTTCTGATTACAACAAAAAAATTTTATACTTAATCAATTTAAAGAAGTTCATGAAATGAAACTGTAGTAATATTTTGTTGGCGAATAAAAATAACTGTTTAATTTTTTTAAATGCTTTTTTTTAAATAGCTCTTTAAGTTTTAAAAGACATACGTTGGTATTTTTATAAAATATGACGGATGCTATAAATTAGGATTCTAATTTCGTTAAGTCACTTTTTTTCGAGCCAAATGGAATATACAAGGGAAGTGAAAATAATACTTGAAAAAATCGCCAAATAAACAAGGAGAATCCTAAAATGCAGATCTCTCCAAATATTCTGTTATAAAATTAGTTACAAAAATTGATAACGGTAAAAAAAATCTGAATCCTATAACCTTTGCGCAAAATCCATTGTCAGGATACGAAATCGTATAATAAACAAACAAAATGGCTGCGAATTTAATTGTTGTAAAACGTTATTCAGCCAAAATCTGTCGCCAACAGTCGCTACAATGCCAACATCAGTTGTCAAATAGCTATTACCTCTAGTTTCATTTCTTTATCTCGCTTTAATTTAAATTTTATGACTATGATGGGAAAATTTATTTCTAAGTTAAGCCTTGACGCCAAATTTGATCGTTTTATCGCCAAATTTGACGACTATTATGGAATAGATTTGCTTTTAAGCAAATATTTATAAATTTTTCTCAGGAGTACAGTATTCTAGATTTCAACCTGTTTTTTAAAGGATTATTTCCAGGTATTATAGACAAATCCAAGATCATTCTTATACCGTTTAATTGTTCGGTACTTACGTCTTAACGCCACCGCAACTACAGATTTGGAGGATTTTAAATGGTGCCAATCTACACTTAAATTTTCGTGACAAATCATTAAATATATAAAACACTTTATTTAAAATCAAAGCACTTTCAAAATTCAAAACACTTTATTTAAAAGCAAAGTAATCCATCGGATTTTGGTGGAAAATGGGCCGATATAGAGTTTAACATAGATTGAAAACAGTCTCTATTTTTGGCGTATTGGCAGCTCTTTGTTGGCGCGTTAGCGCAACTTCTGCTGCAGTGGCATTAATACGTAAGTACCAATTGTTCTTATTGCCTATTCTTACATTCCTTTGATGCATAATATAAAAAAATTTTATGATGATGTCGGTCTTGAAAAAAAAAAAAATAAAAAAATAAAATTATTTTCTGCTTTAGTAATACCTTATATTTGATTATCAAATAATTAACTTCTTTAATACTGTCAATATAGTATTAATATTTAATACTGTTAACATCTTCGAATTACTGTTTAACGCAGCAATGGTATTCCTCATTGAAATGATATTTAAAAATAAATTTCAGCAAAAATAACTTTTATATATGTTGATCATTATGATAGTTGATTATATAGGGGGTTGATATAATAGAGTTGGGGATTGGTATAATAGTTGATATAATACGAATTCTGCACTTTAGGGTTCTTCCATGCATCAATGACTGTTAGGTTTCCTCGTTCAGTTTGTCCGAAACGGATTGAAATGTTCGCTTTATATAAAATGTCGCAAAATACCTTGATCTAAAGGTTGTATCAACGATGTAATAGTAGGATAAATAAAACAAAATTGGTTGTTCTCATATTGAAATGCTAGGTACCTTGTCTATAATCAAAAGAGTTTTAAATTTGAGACACTTGAACAAAAATGCTTTCCTACAGTCGTCACACTTTGTCCAGTTGCAAGGCGATCTAAAAATATGAATTTTAATATCCAAAGAGATCTCTTTCCTTTCAGCTTTCGTTATAGGTGCATATGTGACGCTGTGTAAGGGCTACCGAAAAACATTTCGCTTATAATCATTTAAACAAAGATTTTTAAGTATCAGAATTATACTTTTCACTTTGAACACCAAACAAAAACGAAATATAAAATGCCATATTGAGGTTATAAAATTCACGGAATTACCACGAATTTGTATCGTGTTACAGTCATTGTCTCTCATGTCGCAGTTATAAAAACAAAAGTAAAGCAAAATTTTATTTTGGAATGTTTCGTATATTTAAATAAGTCGATGTAAAAGGGAAATAATTTTTTCCCTTAATTCACGTTAAATCAAAATTGTCTAAAAACGGAATGGAGTGTATAGTTGTTGAAAGCCAGGAAACTAATATAATTATTTGTAACTATAAACTTAAGTATATTTGTATTCTTTTTTTTGTAATAAACAATAACAAATCTAAATTTTTATTTCAGATTATCTCAACCTATAATGAACGACATTTTGCATTTCCCTTTAACTCACTGCATTTCCCTTTAACACGAATGTGCCTTACAAAATTGGCAATTAATATTTGCAAACACCAAGAAATGGCATATTTAATCCAATGGATGCCTGCTCTCCCAACACTTGAAGACCGAGAGTGGATCGTGAAACTGATACATGGAAGAGAATAGAACAATTGTATGTTGATATCATTTCTGGTTTATTCATTCCAGAAAAACTTAAATTTAGAATTTTCCATGCAGTTTGGCCTATTTGTATGGAAATAAACTTGGTCACTCGTTATTACTTTAAGTTTTTGTTTTGCGGTGCTCCTTTGACCAACATCGATCTCCAGAACAAAATTGGAATGGACTTCGTATGGGACCGTCGATTTGGTAAGGAGTGCAAAGGT